>BAUE01070385.1:0-24568 GCA_000787875.1 Solanum virginianum | reverse complement strand
TTATTATTATTATTATTATTATTATTATTATTATTATTATTATTGTGATTATTATTATTGTGATATTATATTTTCTAACTGTTTCCCAAATACCAGTAACCTGGCGTATTAATGGTTGATGTATCTTGCTACTCCATCCAAGTTAAATAATTTGTGTGACAAATCAGCACAGTTACAAGTTGCTTATCAATGAATCAAGCTAACACTAAACAGAAAATGTCTCAAAAATAATACTATAGAGACTGTAAAACATTTTTTTTTGTTCTACACTCATTTGATGCAAAGATATTACTAATAACATTTATTTATCAAATACAAAGGAACTTGCAGTTACTAGGGATTATAAGAAATGGCAATGGTAAAGAAAGTACGTGGTGTAGGCATCTATAATAGAAGTTGGAAAAACTAATCCATCTTATAGCATGGAGACGTTACCAAGACAATAACTGAATTATAACTGCACGAATAAAGGACACATATTTGGAATAAAGGAATAGAGAAGAAAAAATAACTGGAATATTCATAACAATCTCTCACACCATGGAGAATGAAAGGATTTAATTAAACCCTTGTAATATTACGACAAAGATGAGACTCAACATATATCAAACAAACCCATCCTTCATTTCATAAATCTCCCTCCATCCTAATTTATGCGATCGTTTTTTATTTGACTATGAAACTTGTCGGCTAAACAAGTATATGGCTATATATAATCTGATTTTACAGAATATAAAAAGGAATCATTCTTTTTGGATTAACTAGAAAAGAAAGTAAAGGAGTATTAAAAGTGTTTATTATATGATTGCTCTAAACAATACAAGAATGGACAACAAAATGACTAACATTGATTCTCCATCTAGATTTAAAATGCACTTGAAAAAACCAACGCTCTTCACAAATTTTTTTTTTAATAGATGGCCTCTCATAGCAGTTTGCGCACTACACAACTCCTAAGAGGTATTACCAACAACACCATATGCCATGCCTGTGCTCAAGAACCTAAAAATATAGAACACATAATGGTTAACTGCAGGGTAGCCATGGAAGTTCTGTAAAAATTTTAATATGTAGCTTCACATTTTAATCAAAGTCTTAACAAAACGATCAGCCACACGGGGATAAAACAGGAATACAATTTGAAGCTGTCTGACCATAGCTTGTAGTGACGAGAGCACGGAATTCTTTCCATCCGCAATCTTGCATCTGTGAATTAACGGGAACAATACTCTCTCTAGAAAAGGAGGTTGACACTGCTTAACTTAGCCAATCTTTGTAGTGAAGCTATTCAAAATAGTCTACTAACAAACAAACAATAGAAAGGAAAAGATAATGTACTCAAAGTTGCAACAGAAAATGGAAACCACTGGATGAATTTACTTATAAACTCAAGAATAGAGAAACGTGTAGAAGCAACCCAAGTCCAAGAGGAATCGATAGAGTAATCAGAGACAAACACAGAAATTGGATTATAGGGCTCAGCAAGAACATTATACACAACATACACCTATGTTGAAATCATGGCTTTAAAAGCGGGTTTGGTAATCCCAATAGAAGTTGAAATGGATTGTGAAGAAATCATCATGTTACCTAACACTAATAATCTTCATTCAAACATAATTGAACATGGAAGCTAGCTGATAACTAAAGCAGGATACTCACAAATAAACCATACCTTAACAATGTGGCAGACATCTAGCCAAACATGGAAGCAACCTGGATGTTTCTGAGAACTTGATATTACATAATGTACCCCCTGGGTTTGCTATGTCATTGTTCGAAAATGATTGTCCAGGTACAAGATATCCTAGAGAAATCAAGCTTATCTAATGAACTGTTCTAGTATTAATAAAAATTAGTCCTTTTTCGACCCTGAAAGAGGATAGAGCTAGAACAAGATTGATCTTTGACAACAGAAAGGTTGATCAGACCTCATTTGCAATCCAGGTATGAGGGAAATCGGTGTGTTCAATAAAGGAGATGCACATAATAGCAGATGACAATAAGGTTTTGCAAAATAAAAGCCTTTTTGGGTTCTGTCTTGCTTTCCAGGTTCCATGCTCCCTTGTGCAATATGCTAAGTCATTATTGATGGCACATCATGGAGGGGATGACCCTTACTGTTTCTTTCCATTATCCTCCGAGCAAGAGAAACTTGCTTCCCAACAGCAAATATGAATGCTTTTCCTTTTCCTCCAGCTACCCCTAGGCAGTTCTGCCAACACGACGTACATATTCACTAGGGTCTCGAGGATAATCAAAGATGACTACATGATCTACACCTTCAAAGTCAATACCTCGGGATGCTCTGCAACAATGTTTAGAGAACAACAGTTCAGATTTCTTGTGCCTTCTTCTACCGAGGAAAACAACTGAAGTGCGTTATCTAACTGACACACATAACTATCTAAAAAAATCTAGAAAGGACTTTGCTACAGCATACCTATCAGTGCACACCAAGAACAAAGAAATGTTCTCCACCTTTGAGCTACGGAACTCCTTCATGTTCGCAAGTCTGCTTTCTTGATCCAGTGCAGCATGGAATGGTAAAATTTTTATAGAGAATCCTTTCCTATCAAAGCGCTTCAATGCATTCTCAACTTTTCTGCAGCTATCAATCTGCATATGCATGCAGGATCTAATTTGGAATGAGAATTGTCCAAAGTGCAACCCAAGAGCAATAAACATACTTGCAGGAGGAACTCAATTTTATTGACCTTGTTACAGAAGACGATTGTTTTTGGAACTGGGCTATCCTCTGCCAGTTGAATTAGGGCATTCTTTTTGTTGAGAAAAGCTGTGTCCGGACTTTTTTCAGCTGTTTCATCTCCACTGCAATCTACAAGGACCTGTAGTGCAAAAAACAGACAGCATCAGTCCCATAGTTATGAGGACAAGACATGACTATGCCCATATCAGTGTTTAAGAGTATCGATGGAAGAAGCCTCTCACTCCCAAATAGAAGGTAGTGTGGCTATTTTCGTAAAACGACAAAAGAGTTGAGGATCTATGATGGGAGAAGGATAAGAAAAAATAAAGACTTAAAGTAGTTTGTTAGATGAGTCTGACAACTAAAAGATGTCTATCAAAGAGCGACAGGCACTGACTGGATTGCAAAGCCTTTAGAGTGCCCTTGACAGGATGGAAGGAAGCATAGTTATAAATCTTATTTAGCGACAGAGCAAGGAGACAAGAGACTATCACTAACCATCATACTAAAGAACTTCGGCACAAACAAAGACTTCTAGAACGAGTCCTGTACATTCACGCTATCACATAACACGGCATTAAGCTTACAGTAGAAACAGCTAAATCAAATTGTAATATTTTGATTGTCAAATGGTAAACAGTGCTTTAGCACAAAATAGACAAAAGGAAATCCTCCAGGTGTTGGCAGTTAGACTAGTTCTCTTCAAGAAAAGCTACTAACTTTTTCAGGTAGGTGTCTATTACTTACAGTGCTGAGAGCTGTTCTCTAATTTCTGTCCTTTTCTGGTTTCCATTTGAACTTTTTGTATTATAACATCCAAAAATTACTATGCGAACAGTTTATCCATTTTCACTTGTACACTTCTGTATTGATATTCTTTTTCTCCCAGCATGGAACAAAATTGTGAAAATTTAATGTTAATAGGATATGGACTGAGAAACAATCACCTCCATAGAACTTAGGTTGCAAAATAAGATTGTTACCATAGTGTGAACAAAGAAAATAATATAGTTTAATTGCCGAAACACGAATATCAGAAGGTACATTAAAGATGAAGATAAGTATATGGGAGGAGTGATGATCAATCTAACATATCAAAAGCAACAGGTATTAGAACTTAAAATTTGTAATGCTTGACCATCATGAACTGCACACTCAACTCTTATGCAAATCCAGGTAGGGAAGAGACATGTTGGTACTAGATATCTATTGGATTTTCCCTAGATTGTCAATGTTGGTTTACAATAAAGCATTTCAAGAAATGAAACATATCCACTCAATAACTTAGATAATGAAACTCAAAGTGCAAAGTATTCTTTCCCAGACCCCACTTGTGGGATTTCACGGGTATGTTGTTTGTTGTTGTACTCTTTTTCATCTGCAACGAAGATAATTGTGAGAAATACATAACAACCAAAAAATCACCCAACATCACTCATATTTGATTTTATCTCTTTTTCCTTCTTTTTTATTGGTATTGGCAAGTGTGCTGGAAAACAAACCACCTAAACTTTCATTCCCAAATAGTTACTTCCATCTGTTCACTGATGGGATCCTACACCACTTTGTCTCAGTTGTATGAAACTCCACTACACCCAGTCCCTAAAGTAATATATTAAAGAAGGGCTCTTCGGGTCAAACTTTCTTCCTATCATACAGGAAAAAAAACGAAAAACAAAGAACATAGAAATGGAGAGTTCTTCCATTCTACTGATTGAAGTCTAATTAGAAAAAGATTCTATCAATTTCTTTGAGAGGAGAATCATTGGTTTATCATTCAACTGTGCTTACAATGATGAAATGTTGATAAAATGATCGCTCACATCAAACAACTCTTACTTGTCTCTTTTCCATAGACAGGAATAACAAGCTACTGCACTCTGCTAGCACATGAGCTTAATCAATTATATGGAAATCAAGATCTCACTTCAGTAAGAAGAGGAAAATCCTAGATGTACGCGTATTAACAATAATTTACTTTGACCAAGGCAGTCAAACCAGAAATTACAATTATACATATCCACAGCTGAAATAAGAACATTCAATTCAACTTTTCCTAGGAATCTGGAGGATTTAAATTTATAGCTGGAAAAATAACCCTTTTAAAGGTACTCTTATAAGCAAGATTATACAAAAATATTAGGGCACAGCTTTGATAAGAGAATAAGGCTACAACCAGAAACTAATTTGCCGTTAAGTAAATTTGTACCGTTTTATAGGAGTAAAATAAGTAATACCTCTTCCAAGCCAGGGCTTGTACGGTGCATACCAGGACCAGTCACTAGTTCGCAATCAGGAAAACTTTCTACTAACTTGTTGTATATGTCCATGGGCAAAGTTGCAGTCACAAATAGATATTGTGTGATGATGGGTGATGCATTAATCAAGCATTGAAATGCAGTCTCAAAATCCTCATCATTAAAAAGGATGTCAACCTCATCCAGCACAGCACTGAACAAAGATAAAGATTAAGGGTTAAAACTGTATAAGTAACTGCATAAGTAACAGATATATCAGTTTCTGCTAAAGAAGCATATCAATTTAGAAAAAGGACATTTAAAAGCACCAGTTGTGTTGCTTAACAGTTAATGAAGCTAGATTGAACCACAAGAGACCAGGATGCAAATCCCATTAAAGGAAAAACACTGGGTGATTTCCATCTGTCTAAGTTTTGATAGACAAAAGTTACCGACTATTATTCGAAGGACACATGAAGATTAAGAAAGAGGGGCTGTGCAATTTTTTGGGGGTACATGTAAAGTTGGTAAACTAAAGGGCATCTGCAATTATTAAATATCATGTAGCAACCATACGAATGGCAGCTTCTCCTTATCAACAAAAAAGAAAAAGAAAAAAGACACAGTGGTGACTTCTTTAACTTCATTGATCTTTTTTTGCCATTACTTTTCTAGATAAAGGAACTTTTCACATCCTTATTTTTTTTTTTGGGATGACCGTGGTGTCCGGACCAACTTGCATGCACCTTGACTAGTTCCACGGGATACCTATCACCTCCTACTACGACCTGGTACCAGGTAATATTATCAACCAAGGCTAGGAAAAATGAGAAAAAAATCACCTAGTGATTCTGTCTCTATTGAGATTTGAACATGAGACCTCATGTTTGTCAATCCACTTCATCGACCACTAGGCCACACCTTGGGTGCTTCTTTATTGATAAAGGTAACAGTTCTATTAATATCGACAGGTATACTATACCAAAACTATGTAGTCCCCCTCAAAAGAAGGTTAGTTACAAATTGGAGTTTTTTTTTTATTTGCACCGGGTGTCCAAGTCTCTTTGAGCCCCGACTAATCCCGGGGGTGCACAGGCCCTCGGCAAGGATTTTCCACAAGTGCACCATGGTTAATTCAGGTTTTACCCAGTTGAAATTCCATGTTTTTTTTATTTGCACCGGGGGTGCACAGGCCCTCGGCGAGGAGTTTTCCGCAAGTGCACCACGGTTAATTCAGGTTTTACCCAATCCGATGGTCCTCAGAAATTGTTTGCACCCAGTGGGGTTTGAACTTGAGACCTTGAAAGGGAGCAAACCCCAAGGCTCAAGTCAATTGCCACCAAGCCAACCCTTGAAGGTTAAATTGGAGCTTTGTCTACTAACATACTTACAAACTGTCTAAAACATCAAATATATTTTCAGTTTGTCCTATCAATTCCTGTTTACACCAAAAATATTTGAGAGCTAAGCAATTCATCTCGAGCTTCTGAATATTACATTGCTTGTCCTCAAAACATCTCTGATGCCTTTCTGTGCAAACAGACCACCAGATGCATGCAAGGAAAATATTCCATATCTCTTCTCTGTAATCTGCATTTCCGTCTCTATTCCAGCAGTTCAAAACATCCTTCATTCTACCTGGCATGACCCACTTGATTTTCCTTAGATTAATGAAGAACTTCCGTGACTGATTTGTCCATTTACTGGGTGAAAAAAGATGGCTAATTGTCTCTGCCTGTTCATTACAAAGGTAGCATCAGAGCATAACTGAATCCTTCTCTTGTTCAAACTTTCATGAGTCGGAACTTTTTCTTAGGCCAAGATCCATGTGAAACAAGCTACCTTTTGAGGTATTTTCACCTTCCAGATCATCTTCCATGGCCAACACCCCACCTGATTGTTGGAGGAATTAAGATCTCTGTAAGCAGAATTAACAGTGAATTTTCCTTTACCGTCACACTACCAAACCAAACTGTCTTCCACTTCTGTCAAACCATTGAACTGGCCTAGGGTGTTATAGAAATCAGCAATCCTGTCGATTTCCCAGTCATTCAGATATCTTCTAAGATTAAGATTCCATCCTTGTCCTATCCATACTTCAGCCACTATTGCTTGTTGTTGCTCACATTAAGTTTATATCTCTGGAGATATATGCTTTGGTGTGTCCTGCCCTATCCATTTGGCATTCCAAAAGGATATTTTCATCCAATTCCCCACCTTGAAGTCTCCCCTTCATTGGAAGATTGCCATACGTTTTTGATGGATCTCCTGATACTGCAACCATATGGAGTTGTCACCAGTCACCACTTGTGTTATGTAGTTGCCGAAATCGCCTGATTCTTGTTCCGGAGCCCATAAATCACTCTCAGGCATCGTCCAGCGCCACTGGGCTTACTGGGACTCTTGGCGGGCTAATTGCTGACGAGTTCCTCTTCTTCATACCTAGCTTAAATAACTTTCTTCCAGAGCTGGTTATCTTCTGTTATTGTACCTCCATAACCATTTCATCGTTAGGCTTCTATTGTGAACATTCATGTTCCTGACTCTGATTCCTCCATCTATCTTACTTTTTGTAAGAATTCCCCACTTGACTAAGTGAAATTTTTTCTTATTTTCATCTTCATTGCCTTGCTAGAAGAAATTCCTCCTTAAAGTATCTATCTTTTGTATTACACTATCAGGAGAAGAGAAAATAGACATCATATATGTAGGTAATCCATCAAGCACACCGTTGATCAAGGTCAATCTTCCTTCCCCGGAAAGGAATTGACTCTTCCAGTTGGTCAACCTCTTTTCAGACTTCTATTATCGCATTCCATACCCCTCTTGATTTGCTCTTTGCTCCCAATGCCATGCCCAGATGGTTAGTAAGAAGAGCTCCCATTCTTTCATCCAGAGTATCAGCAAGCATATGGAAGTATACAAAAAGTAAAGAACCTACAAAGTGATATGGTTCTCTACAAAAGACACTCAATCCTCTATACATCCCGAAACTACAGGGATGCAGCAAAAATAAATGAGGGGATTGGAAGCTTCTCCTCATCCCAGAAATAAGTTTCTACCCCTTTAAAAGCCCTCCTATTTCTCTCTCTCCAGATGATCCACATCAACACCACAGGACAACATTCCATGCCCTGCTCTTCCTCCGCTTCTTCCAGCTTTCCAACAAAACAACAGTTCCTTCACAAATCTAGGCATCACTCAAGATATATCAAAACAGCTAAACATATCCCACCATGTCTCGTGGTCAAACTGCAATGTAGTAAAAGATGATCTATATCCTCACCCACCACCTTGCATAAGTAACACCAACTGATGCACACAATCTTTCTTTTCCTAAGATTTTTCAGCCATCAAACACCCCTCTAGCAGCTAGGCATGTGAAAAAACACCTTCCTCAGACGCCAAGATCTCCATTGCAATACAAAACTTCCACAACAGTTATCGAATTAACTGAAGGATAAAAGACTACTATTATGAAAGCAACAACACTCAAATATGCTAGCCATTGATGAAAGGTGATTTTACAGTTTTATTTGATTTAAGACAAGCACTTTAAAGCCAAAGCCCATCAGACCTTACACAATACTCCCTCTGTTTCAGTTTGTTCACCTTACTTTCTTTTTAGTCCGTTTCAAAAGAATGTTTCTCCCTTTTCGCTCCGCTTAGCCTTATCCCCCTCTAGGGGTATTTTAGTGATAGGTTCTTTTTATGGTAACTATTTAATTCTAACTTTCCACATGGCATGTTTAGCACCACAAGATCAAAGGGCATTTTGATACATTCCCTACATATCTTTAGTTTAAGAGCACAAGATTCAAAAGTCTTCTTTACTTTCTTAAACTGCGTGCCAAATCAAAACCAGACAAACAAATTGAAATGGAGGGAGTAAAAACAAGACAGTTAAATATATCCACGAATAAACATCTCTCCCTCCAGCCCCAGCCCCCAAGTAAAAGTGAGAATTCAACAATTGCAGTAAAGACCCTAAGATGCAAGAAACTGAAAAATGGCTTTAAGTACTCAAGAAAATGTAATAGTACTGAGGCTAGTTAAACAGTTTTGACTATTCAAGGAAAATGTTAATACCACTTGAGGTTAGTTAATTGCAAGTAACCCTCCTTGATAAGAAACATAAACCGACCAGGCGTTGCAATAAGAATGTCTAACTCCTGTTTTAGGTTCTCCAGTTGAGTTCTCTGGCGAAAACCACCAGTAACAACCATAGAACGGAATGGAACACCAGATTTTGAAAATGAACGGCAAGTATGTAAAACCTGGAAAAGTTGCAAGAGCACAGTAAGTTTGTTTTGTCATTTTGACAAGTAAAATACAGCTAAGCAATGAAAGTTCTTACGTATTAAAAAAACACAATTCGAAATTCAGCATAGTCGATGCAATAAATTGTATGATGAGGCTTTGAATAAGAAAATACAATTTAACTAAGAATGGAAAGTGGAAGAAAGCATGTGAAACAAGCACTTCACCCTTGGAGCTTGGAAGAGAGATTCAAAGAAACCAAAAAAAAATGTCGAACCACAAACAGAAGATCCTTCCATCATGCAAAATATCAGTAAGCACTAAGCCTGAACAGTGTATTAGCTGGTTGAGACAAAACATCCTCTGAAATTCCTAGCTATACAATTTGGGAAAAGAGGGACTCTGATGTCAAAATCATCAATTCTTGGTCAAAATGTAAAATTCTGACTATATACTATATAGATCTCTCAAGCAATTTGAACTGGCAGGAGAAAGTAAGTGGGGTGATAAAAGCATGATGAATACCATAACCTTTTGCAATTTTTGATAATCTCATATGCTTTATCCACTAATTTCCAAACATCTCAGTCAAGAACTATAGTGGAGCCGAACAAGCTAAAGATTTAACTATTAAAAGGGGGGGGGGGAAGAAAAAGGTGAATAAATGACCCTGGATTTTCCTATAGAAAAGCTAAAAGTACCAAGCTGAATCATAACAATGGTCTATTTGAAACCAAGGAAGGAATAGCACCTGTTTAGGTTTTTTACCCTATGTTTTTCATACATTTTGAGATTCAGCTGCTAATAAAATTAGTTAGCCAATGCGTTATTACAAATCCGTGATGGAAATTGTACTTCCCCTGTACATATGGTGGAAAAGGAGCAAATGTTTATATTGAAGAAACACCATGAAAATTATAAAAATATAGCATGGGACCTTTGGCTATGAAATCAGTGCAAAATATTCTATAGCAGTTCTCATACAGCTTTGATGATTTAGGTGAAGTTGGAAAATATCACACCCGTAAAGGTATCTGCTGGTAATTAACTATGCTTCTTTTTCTCTCTTTTTTCTTTTTCTCGGTGTAGTTGGTGGAGGGTTGGGGCAATAAGTGGCAAATGTTCCATTAGTGAAAGAGGAAATTTGACAAACCTGAGAAGCCAATTCAGCAGTTGGTGCCAATATTATAACACGAGGACTTTGAGATGACGGTTTGCTAAGTCCTTGAAGTTCTTCTTGTCTAAGACGTTGAATAAGAGGCAGTAGATAAGCCAAAGTCTTTCCAGATCCACTTTGATCAGATATTATGCAACTCTTTCCGGCCATGATGGGTCCAAATGTCATAGACTGCAAGAAGTCTATAATTTACTCCTTGTATGAAGCATCAATAGAGACTTCTCAAAATAAAACATGGGAGGAGCCACTAAAAACAGATGACAGATTGAGACATGAAAAAATAATAAAAGCTGGAATTACTAGACCGTATTTGATGGAAATGTATCACAGGAATCATTACATGAAATAAAGAATAACTTGAAAACATAAAATTGAAATGTTTTGAAAGCAGTCTATTCAATGGCCACGTACTAGTTCATTGAAGCAGAGGTAAAGATACCACAATAGATATATTGATGAGGCAATAACCTGTAAACCTCGGTAGCATTTTCTTGTTGCTTTTGTTCATCTATAATACCTTACCATTATTAAAATATATTGATGATGCAGTTCATACTATCATATACACGAGATTGTTGGCATGCTAACCTCCCTTATGCATTAGAACAGAAGCAAAGCAATGAGATAGCCTGGAACATTGATCATTCAATGCTGGAAATCTATGTTGCTCGGACTCTTCAAAATTGTTGTTGTGCACTACTTTTGGAGGATCTGATATGCCCGCAACAACATTTTTGAAGAGTCCGAGCAATATAGCTGGAAATAAAGTAAATTATCTACCTGAATATGTGAAGGGCGCACAAAATGCTGATTCCTTAATGCTTCTGTCATATAGTCACTGCATCCCATATCCCGAAAGGATTTTCTACTAAAGAAATTGTTCCTATCATCCAAGTTTTGCCTTCCTCTGGAAATTTCTTCCCCCTTAGGTCTGTGATGAATTGATCTTCCACTACCCCATCCACGCAAGGAAGAAGCCGAAGCTTTTGCTCTTGCAGATTCTGCATCAAAATTACTGCTACAGCCTTCATCTTCCATTCTGATTACTTTTTGGGAATTTTTTCTGGATTCTAGCTGTTGAATCTTGGCAAGAGCTTGAGGAACACTGAGAGTTTGTTGCTCTTTTAACAGATCAGGTTCACTACATGAATTTATTGATGATTGAGAAGAGGCATCTCTAACACTGTGTTCATCGTGATCAATAACATTATGTTCTTTGTTTTTTGTGTAGCTTTTTCTGACTAGATCTCTCATTCTTCGGAATTTCAGTCTTCCAAAGTTCCCTGTCGATCCCCTACAAGGAGCTGCAGAACCGTAACATGGAACTTCTCAGGGAAAACCATAGGAAAAAAATTGCCAAGAACATCTGCAGATTTATCAGAGAGATACGCCGATGATGTCTGCTGGGAAAAAGGAGCTGAAAGCCACTTGACCTATGTCCGATTATTCTTTTGACTTAGAAATAGAAAGTAATACACACCCAAAATGTTTTAATCGTTGAATACTCAGGTTATAAGCAGTTGGTGAATGTAAACCATCTGACAACTTGGCTTGGCAAGTGCCTAATAAATTAAATTGCATATGTTTTCTTTTTAATTGATAATTTAAACATGATAAATCTTGAGCAAAATGAACTTGGTACTTGTCCCTATTAGGAGGATAAGTAATTGGACAAACAAGAAGATTGTTGCATATACTCTGTAAACAGCACCACACATTCCTTTCCTCTATACAACGATAAGCTAAAAAATAGGTGTATTCTTCATTTGTAGAAAACAGAGTGAAACAAATAAAAGAAGCCAGTATCTATTTTCCCGAATACAAAACATTTCACAAGAAAAGAAACACCCAATTAACAACCCTAAAATCCAAGCTTGTGCTTTAATTAACATTTAATACTGTATTAGAAAAAGAAAAAAAAAACGAAAGATTACCTTGATTGAGAGTGGTGTGGTTGTTTTTGGGAGAAGGGAGAGGTTTCCAAGAGAGAACTTCGTTGGAAGGGATAGGAGAGCTACAAGTGTCATCTTCAGAACCTCCCCAAACAATAAATTTTTCTCCAGTGTCTTCATCTATGAGCTGGTAAGCCCCAGGAGTGTCCATAGGCATACGAGTGTATGTAGCTTTGGTTGCAAACACAACCCTTTTGCACTTACTACTTCCAACAGATGGCTTATGGAATTTGAAACGACCAACTGACAGAGCTGGTGGTCTTGGTGAAGCAAGCATTGTGCCTCAATTTCGGAAAACCCAGCAATTCACAAAACAAATGCAATGTATAGGATGAATGTTTCTTGTGGATAATTAGTGTTAAAAATAATAAAGAAATTGCATGAAATGATTTTTACATGTAGGGTCTGTTTGCTACGGAGGGAAACATTCCTTGTGAAAATATATTTCTTGTTATGCTTAGTAAGTTATCGATATTGTATAAGATTGGAGCTTAATTATCTCTGATATTTCATCAGTATATTGACGGTATCATATGATTTTGAACTTTTTTTTTAAAGAAATCAAACGATTAAGAAAAAATTATTAAAGTCACAAAATTATTTGTTAAACTCTAACTTAGTAGAAAATATATTCTTGTGATATTCTATCGGTATACTGATACACTATTGGTACCATATAATTTTAAACTCTTGTTTAATAAATAAAATAATTAAGAGAAAACTATTAAAGTCACAAACTTATTTATTAAATTCTAAATTAACTAAAAAAATATTCTTCATGATACTTTGTCGGTATATTGATATCATATCGGTATCATATAGGACTAAGCTTAATCCTCTGTGATACCCTGTCAGTATATGTATATCTTATTGGTATATCATACAAGGTGGATGCTGACGTCAGCATGATATCAGCGCGAGAATTTAATAGTAGGAGGTATAAATGTAAAGAAGTATATAGATATAAATAGTTTGCTTCAAAGGGGCATAAGCTTAATTTTCACTTTTTTTTTCATTTTTCTCACAAATTCACAAACTACTTTATTAATGTCTCACAAATTCTCTCAATTCTCAAAGTCTCTTGTTGATTATAAATTTTATTTGTGCTAGTGGATAATTTGAAGTAATTTTCAAGCTTCAATTGACTATCTCAATTTTGACTTTTGATTATACGTCTACTTTTATGCAGACATTCGGTACATTAGTTTCAATTTGAATATCTTTATTTATTTATTTATTTATTTATTAAAATACTATAATTTTTTTTTATTAAATTTAAGTTATTTTGAACTTTAAATATGGATTCACAAAAAAATAGTGAAAAAAATTAGTGTCCGCAAAAAAAAAATTCTATTAGTAAGATGGAAGTAGTTCTAAAAAATTGTCACCTAAATTTAGAATGAATATCGGTGATTTTACTCATGTTGATGAAACTTTTTTTATGTCACATCCAAATATTATAGAGTTTAATTTCGAAAATAAAATAGACCATGAGAAATTAAGTAATTATTTACTAATTTTGAAGAAGAGTTAGAGGAGCAGGTATAAACAGAAAATCAAGAACAAGATGACACCCCTACTAATTCGACTACGAATTTACTGTAATAAAATAATCTTCCTCCTTTATCTAAGCTTTCTAAGATCAAACGTCTTAAAAGATTTTTAATTTGATAATTTTTATTCAAAATAAAGGAAAAATACTTTACAATGTTGATGAGTCCATACTTGGAGTCATATAGAGCTTAAAAGAGTGAGAAATAGTGTCCTCAATGTAATATTATGCTTCATATATTGAATAATCTGAGTCTTTGATGCCCGGATTGATGATAAAAGTGCATGGAAAGGCAATACTCAACAACATAAGACACAAGTGCAAAAAGTTCTTAAAAGGAGGTTAAAAGTAGTGTCGTCGACTCATTCGGTGGATCATCGGTTGGCAATACTGACCTTCTAATGTTGCAATGTTCAATTACTCATGAGCGAAGCAAAAAGGCTATGCTGGTACAAGTTCGGCGGATCGTCGAACATGATTAGCGATGCACAGAAGCGTCACCTAAAATTGCAGAGACCAAGGCTTTTAGATGATGCATTAAAAGGCGATCAAGTATACATTCGACGTACCGTCAAAGTGCTCGGCGATGGTCGACCTTAACTGCCGAATGGTGAAAATGTGTTTAAACTCAGGAATATGTGCACGAGTATAAATAGATTTTGGAAAGTCCACAGTACATCATCTTACACCATCTTGTACAATCTTATACATGTTCATATGGAGAGAGTATAGAGAACCTTCCTTGAAGAGAAAGTACATTACATTCTTGGAAGAAAGGTTTTGAAATTGAAGCTTGAGAAGAGGATTCTAAGGATTAAGAGAAGAAATTCTTGCTTCTTTCTTTGTAATTTCTCTTACCCACATCTATGACTACAAATATTAGCATTAATTTCTTACTTTTAATTATGTCTAGCTAAAACCCCAATTGTTGGGTGTGTGTTATGGACATAGGTATTTGATTTATATTATGGGTCTCTTATAATTTGAATGTTTTGTTGTTAATTTGGGTGAGTTTATACTCTTTGCCGTGTTTAACTTATAATCTTGACGTTGCAAACTCTAGGTTATCTTTAGTCTTTAGTTATTACATTAATTTGAGTAATTGGAGTGTGTAGTGAGTGTGGTAGCCTAAAATCTTTTAGGGTTTTAATTGAATACCTTAGTTTGGGTTCAATGGCTAAAGTATTAGAAGGTTTGTTGATAAATTACTTAGGCCAAGCGTGTCCTATAATGATTTTGCATGTGAGGCTATAAATAGTTCATGTGAAACACTGTTATTGTCTGTCCCGAAGTAGTGGTTACAAGCAATTCTAGATTACTCACATCTAATTAACTCATTCATTCAAATATCGAGACCCATGTATTTAGATCTTGTCCCATGTTGACACACCTCTGACAATCTCTCTCAATTGATTGTTTAGTTCAAATCGTATAATCGTTTGGTAGTTGAATGTCATCCATGAAGGGTGTGGTCCATTTTGGCAAGAAGAGCAAGTTAAGCCCTAGATATGGGGGTCCTTATAGGGTGATGAGAAGGATCCGTAAGGTGGCCTACGAGTTAGATTTGCCTAGTGAAATGGAGTTAGTTCATCCGGTCTTTCATGTGTCTATGTTGAGAAAGTATGTGAGTGATCCTAGTGCTATTGTGCCTCTTGATGTGGTAGGTGTTGTTGAAGATGATTTGACCTATGAAGAGGTTCCGGTTCAGATTTTGGATAAACAAGTGAAAAGGTTGAGGAACAAGGATGTGGCTTCCGTTAAGGTCCTTTGGAGAATCAACAAGTTGAAAGTGCTACTTGGGAGGTCAAAGTGGACATGCAAAAGCGATATCCTTACCTATTCCACTTCACTCAAGCCTAAGGTATTGATCTAAGTCCTATATATGATCTCAAGTCTTATGTTCAGCCCTATGTCATTGCATGTACTCATGTTAAAATTGACAAGTTGATGATGATATTACACTTATGATGAGATTTTTTTGAAATGATGTTTAATTGCATTGTTGCATCTCTTTGTCGGTTGAAATGGCCATGTTTGTGTCTCTCATATACATTCTTTGACATTCGGTATGAATGTTCCCAAGGGAGAGATATTGAAACGACCCCAAAAAGTGCCCGAAAATGTGCCTTGAAAGTGCCCAGAATCGTAATTTTTATATATCTTAAAATCCATGCGCGATATAAAAAATTTGACCTCATATTCTTGTTTAGGGGGTCAAATTGAGTGAAAAATGGGTCTAATCCTGATTTAAGAGCAAATGATTAGCAATTTCAATTTTTCAAGAATGTAAATTCCAATGAGGTTTGCTCGCCCCTGGCGCGACGCAGCTAGGGCGCGCAGATGGAGAAAACTTGATTTCACGATAGGTAGGCGATGTGGACCTATGTATTTTCTACCCAATTAAATTTTGTGCGGTTCAGGAGTTTTGAGTCTTGGGCCTAAGTGTTCCTAAATGTGAAAATACCTGTACTTAGCCATTTCTCACCCTCATATCATCCTAAACATTTTCCAATACTCATTCAAACACTTAGCCAAATATTCTACTCCTAAATTCAAGTCTCAAACCTCATCCGGATCTAAGGATTTTCTCTCAAACTTCAAATCTCCATCTCCAATCTTCATCAAGTTCATCTCCAAATCTAAGGTATGTGGGTTTATTTCATGGGTTTCTTTCACCCATGATACCCAAACTCTCTTTTACTCAAAATTGTATGATTTAAAGTTGATTTACAAATGGGTCTTACATATTATGAAATTCACTGCACACCATGTTGGGGTTTAGGAAATTGTGACTGTTTTACCATGCTTTGAGCTATGAATTTAAGATATATTGTAAGATTTGATGAAGGGTTTAATGGTTTTACATTGAATTTTCTAGCATTATAACACTCTTGAATTGCATAGGTTTACCCTAGCACTACACACCTTCTAAGTGTTTGATAAAATGTCCGGTTATGGGTTATTGAGGAATTGAAGGACCAATGCATGTCTTATGAGTTGAATGACTATATAATAATGAAATGATGATGAAAGGAATGTATGTATATGATGATGAAAGGAGTGTTATAAATATACAATATTATCTTTCTAGTGTTGGGGATGACCAAGCCTTCGGGGGGTTGTAGGCCTGGGTAACCTTGTTAAGGGGTTGGTACCTCGATTGCCTAGCTCGAGGGGTGGTAGGCCTGGGTAACCTTGTTAGGGGTTGGTACCCATCAACCTTTTTGGGGAGTTTATACTCGCATGTCATATTGTTAGTATGTTATTCATTGCTTATGATTATGCATTTTGCCGATAATGCCTATCTCTTGTTGTATTACTTTTGCATTGATAACACATGCCATATTGTTATATTATGCCTATTGACTATGGATATGCATTTTGATTATAATACTTATTTCTTTTTTGCATTGCATCATACATACTTAGTACATTCAAACGTAGTAATGCATACTCTATGCCTACATGATGTCACCATATAGAAATTGAAGCATCGCCTGATCATCCTCCTCCTCCTTCACATGGCTAGTACGATTGTCTCTCAAGCTTGTGGTGAGTCCTCCATTCTGGGGACGTTGCTTATGATCTCTTGCTATGTACTAAGACTATCTTTCTTTTATGTTATGTATTGACTATGACGGTGAAGCCAGTTGCTTGTTGTGGCCTCCGCTCTTATCTATGTAGTAGAGGTGTTGTTGGACATGTTATATATCTATGTTATGAGCCTTGACTCTCTTGTTCTTGACGTCTATGATATGAAAGTGTTTCCCTTAGCCCTGGTTGTCCCAATTTACTATTTCTTCTTGTGTTCTATTGCTTCCGCGATTAAGGATGTATAATGATATGTTAAGAGGCTCGCTTGGGGTTCCCTCGAATTCCCACGCGCCGTGTCACGTCTAGGTCCTAGGCTTGGATTGTGACAAACTTGGTATCCAAGCACTAGGTTGTTAGATCCTCGGAGTCCAACACACTGCATCGATTATAGTTTTATTTATGGTTGTGTTGTGCACCACAACTTTGAATAGGAGGCTATGAGACATTTTAGGAAATGTTGCCCTTCTTCATGTTCTAAGTCGTGCTATAGAGTTGGTGTAAGTTTTTCCCCCTAATGATTGTTCTTTGCTATGCTAGATTATGCCTAACACGAGAGGAAGATGAGCCTGCAAACCCGAGGAGCAACCGGCTAATAGAGAGCTTAGGGATGCTCTCACCTTGCTTGAACAAGTTGTGGCTAATTAAGCCAATCAAGGGGCCCAAGCCCCTCATGCTCCTACACCGGCCTCTTTTGGTGAGAGACTTCATGAGAATGAATCCCCTGGAATTCCATAGGTCAAAGGTGAATGAGGACCCTCAAGAATTCATCGATGAGGTCTACAAGATTTTGTCTATCATGGGTGTGAGGTCGGAGGATAAGGCAGAGTTGGCACCTACCAACTCAAAGGGGTAGCATAAATATGGTTAACACAATGGAAGGAAGAGAAGGGAGTCAACTATGTGGTGCTTTTGGAAGAGTTCAAGGCGGCTTTCCTTAATCGGTTCTTCCCCCTTGAACTTAGGGAAGCTAAATTAGTGGAATTTATGAATTTAATGCAAGGGATTATGAGTGTGAGGGAGTATGCCCTCAAGTTTACCCAACTCTCTAAGTATGCTCTGCATTTGATGGCCTACTCAAGATCTAAGATGAACAAATTTGTGATGGGTGTTTCCGACTTGGTTAGTGAGGAGTGTCGATCTACCATGCTGATTAGTGACATGGACTTGTCACATTTGATGACCTATGCCGAACAAATGGAAGAGGAGAAATTAAGGAAAATAAGGGGTCATAAGGCTAAGAGGGCCCATTTTGAGGGTAAGTTCCAAAAGAGTGTCCGATTCCATCAAGGCCAAAGGTCTACTCATGCATTGGATCAGAGGGTTACAAATGATTTTTCGAGGGCCCAAGGTGTTAGGGGTGTGGCTCCTATTAATGTGTGTCTGAAGTGTGGTAAGGGTCATGGTGGCCCATGTTTGAGAAATATCGATGCTTTTTATGGTTGTAGGGAAATAGGGCATAAGGCGATAGATTACCCTCGAACCACAACAAGGGCAAGGAGGTTCGTCCACAAAGTGCTAATGTTCTTCAATTGGGGAGAGGTGGACGACAAGATGGTGCTCTTAAGCACAACCAGTTTTATGCTTTGCATGGAAGGCAAGGGGTTGATGAGGTGCCTGACGTCGTTACCGGTATGTTGAAAGTCTTTGATTTTGATGTGTATGCTTTGATTGATCCGGGTGCCACTCAGAGCACTCCAAAGGAGGCAAGGGGTTGAGGAGGTTCCAAATATCGTCACTGGTATGTTAAAAGTCTTTGATTTTGATGTGTATGTATTGATTGATCTAGGTGCCACTCTTTCTTTTGTTACCCCTTTTGTTACCAAAAAGTTCCATGTTGAGCCCGAATTATTGCATGAGTCATATGAGGTATCTACTCCTATAGGTGCATCTATTGTTGCTAGAAAAGTCTATAGAAATTGTCCCATTTGCATATTACATAAAATGTTGCCTTTTGATCTTATTGAATTGGACATGGTTGATTTTGATGTCATTCTTGGGATGGATTGGTTGCATGCATATGCTTCTATTGATTGTAGAACCCATAGGGTCAAATTACAATTCCCAAATAAACCCGTCCATGAGTAAGAGAGTCATGATGTGGTTGTCAAGAGTAGATTCTTCACTTGCATTAAAGCCCGTAAGTTGATCTGTAAGGGGTGTCTTTACCATTTTGTGAATGTTAGGGATGTGGAGTCTAAAGTCCTTCCCATAGAGTCGGTTTCGATTGTAAATGAGTTCCTCGATGTCTTTCCAAATGACCTTCCCGATGTTCCTCCCAAAAGGGAAATAGATTTTGGTGTAGACCTCTTCCCTGATACTCAACCCATCTCTATTCTCCCTTATCGTATGGCCTCGGCGGAGTTGAAAGAGTTAAAGGAGCAATTGAGGGACTTATTGGAGAAGGGTTTCATTAGGCCAAGCCAATCACCTTGGGGTGTACCAGTGTTATTTGTGAAGAAGAAAGATGGGTCTCTTAGAATGTGCATTGACTACCAGCAACTTAATAGGGTCACCATCAAGAATAGGTATCCTCTTCCAAGGATTGATGATTTGTTTAACCAATTGCAAGGGTTTAGCCACTTCTCTAAGATTGATCTTCAGTTAGGGTACCCTCAAGTGAAGGTGAGGGAGTGTGATATTCCTAAGACTGCCTTCCGGACTAAATATGGGCATTTTGAGTTTGTTGTGATGTCATTTAGGTTAACAAACATACCAACCATTTTCATGGATCTAATGAATATGGTCTTTAAACCCTACCTTGATTCATTTGTTGTGGTATTCATTGATGATATCTTGAACTATTCTCAAGGTGAGGAGGAGCATAGGGCTCATTTGAAGGTTGTGTTGCAAAGATTGAGGGGAAGAGAAGTTATATGCTAAGTATGAAAAATATGAGTTTTGGTTGAGGAAGGTTGCCTTCCTAGGACATGTGGTGTCGGGGGATGATATTAAGGTGGATCTTAAGAAGATGGATACGATTAGGAATTGGCCTAGACCATTGACACCATTGCATATTAGGAGCTTCTTGGGCTTAGTGAGCTACTATCGGAGGTTTGTGAATGGGTTCTCTTCTATTGCTTCCCCTGTGACAAAGTTGACTCAAAAGAAAGTCAAATTTGTGTGGTCCGATGAATGTGAAAGGAGTTTCCAAACATTGAAAGATAAGCTTGTGTTCGTTCCTATATTGTCATTACCGAAAGGGTTAAAGGGATTTGTTGTGTATTGTGATGCTTCCCGGGTTGGTTTGGGTTGTGTGTTGACGCAAAATGGTAAGGTCATAGCCTATGCTTTTAGAGAACTCAAAGTGCATGAAAGGAACTATCCTACCCATGATCTTGAGTTAGCCACCGTTGTGTTTGCATTAAAGATTTGGCGTTATTACTTGTATGGGATGCATTGTAACGACCCCAAAAAGTGCCCGAAAATATGCCTCGGAAGTGCCCGAATTCGTAATTTTCATATATGTAAAAATTCATTCGTTATTTTGAAAATCCGACTTCATATTCTTGTTTAAGGAGTCAAATTGAGTGGAAAATGGGTCTAACCCAAATTTTAGAGCAACCGTATCAAAATATGAAAATCACAATAAATGCTATTTAGGAGGATCAACTTTGAAGGGAAATATCTCTTAGCACACAAAGAATTGAGTGGCCCACAACCTACCCACTTAAATCCCTTTGAATTAGCTTTCCAACGTACATGGTTTTACCTCATTTCAAGTTTGAATGAAGGATTTATGCCCATTTTCGTAGAACTCGTTTGTGCAAAAAATGCAGATTTCCTGTGAGCATCTGCATCGCTGAGGTGACGTGGACTAGTGTTATTTTGGCCCTCTTTTCTTCTTATTTCGGTCTAAGACTTTCAAGTCATTGGCCCAAGGGTTTTCATATGTGTTTTACCTATACTTATCCTTATTTCACCCTCATATCATCCTCAATATTCCCCAAGATCCTTTCAAACACTTAGACTCATATTTCACCCTAAATTAACGTCCCAAAACTCAAGACCAATATTAAGGATTTCTTCAAGGATTTCATTCAAGCTTCAAGTCTCCATCTTCAATCTCTTTCAAGGGTTCTCCAAAGCTAAGGTATGTGGTGTTGAACCATTGGGTCCTTCCACCTATGGTGCCTAATGATTTAAAGTTGATTTTACATGTAGGTCTTGTATATTGAAAAATTTACTGCACAGTAATTTTGGTTCATGAAAGTATGGTTGTTTTAGCATGTTTTGAGCTTTAAATCTTGGATCTAATCTAAGATTTGATGAGGGGTTTTGATATGTATGTCTTGAGGGTGTTGCAAGGTGTTGAATGATAGTTTTACAATGGATTTTCTTACATGATTTCATCTCCAAATTGTATGGTCTTTTACCTCCATTACACACCCGCCAAGTGTTTGATAAAATATCCGGCTAGGGTTTCTTGAGGAATTGAAGGTCCAATGCATGTCTTATGAGTTCAATAGTGTTATGATGATTATATGATGATGAAATAATAATGGAATGATGATGAGATGATTGTAGGCATATGATGTAAAATGAGGAGAGGAAGTGTAGGTATATGATGACTTTGTGGTGATGATAGGGATGTCTATATGAGTTGTTTTCATGGAGAAGTACCTATGGTGTTGCATGTTGTTGTTGGGTTCTTATGTTTGTTGTGTTTATGGGAAAATGAGGAGTTCTTTCTTGATGATTTGAATGTAATGATTTGATGAGCTAGTTCTATGATTCCTACCGAAAAGGCCATGCCGTAAGGTAGAGTGGTTAATGATTCCTACCTAAAAGGTCATACCGTAAGGTAGAGAGTTTAATGATTCCTACCAAAAAGATCATATCGTAAGGTATGGACACCCTACTGAAAAGTTATGGGCCATGCCGTAAGGTAGAAAGACTAAAGGTTCTCACCGAAAATATCATATCGTAAGGTGTGCACATTCTATTGAAAAGGCCATGCCGTAAGATAGAGTGAATCACATTTCCTACCCAAAAGATGATATCATAAAGTAGGGGATGTATTATACTACTTACCAAAAAGCCTATGTCGTACGTAGGGGTATTGATAACACTCTCCAAAAAGGTTATACTGTAAGGTGAGTGGGGGTCATTTGGCCCATTTCGTGAAGTTTGGTACAAAAGGGTTTGAGTATGTTTCTCATATTGAGTTTATTTTCCTTGATCATGATTTACTAGCATGTTTTACCTTAAGTATTGAACAAGCATGTCATATTAATGTTATACCTATCCTTTGCCTACAATTATGCATTTCGATTATGTTACCTATTTTTTGCTAGCATTGCATCCCACATACTTAGTACATTCAAACGTACTAACGAATACTTAATGCCTACATGATGTTACCATGTGGGAACCAAAGCTCCTACTGATTCTACTCGTGGTAGACAGATTTTCAAGTTAGCCTTGGTGAGTCCTCCATTTCGGGGATAATGACTACTCTATTATGTTATGTATTAAGACCCTCTTTCATTTATTGTATACTTATAACCATGAGTGTGAGCGCGGTTGCTTTGTCTTGGTCCCCGCTAAGTTTTTATGTTTAGAGGTGTTGTTGGACAAGTTATATATTATGTTTGAGCTTTGACTCATCTAAGTTATTTAAGTATTAAACTCTCTCTGTCTCTCTCTCTCTCTGTCTCTCTCTCTCTCTTTCCCTTAGTCCCAATTCCCCTTTTCATGTTTCTTATGGTGTTTTATATTGCTTCTGCGACCAAGAATGTGTAATGATATGCTATGAGGCTTATTTGGGGTTCTTGTGGGGTTTCGATTCGCTGATCACGTCCAGGCCCTTGGATTGGGTCATGATATGCATGTTGATGTGTTCACCAATCATAAGATCCGGGTTTCGATTCGCTGATCACGTCCAGGCCCTTGGATTGGGTCATGATATGCATGTTGATGTGTTCAACAATCATAAGATCCTCCAATATGTCTTCACTCAAAATGATCTCAACTTGAGGCAAAGAAGGTGGCTAGAACTTCTTAAGGACTATGATATGAGTGTGCATTATCATCTTATAAGGGTGTCCATGAGTAGCCTAGCTCATGTTAATAGTGGTGATAAAGAGATAGCTAGGGAGGTGCTTCAGTATGCTAGATTGGGGGTTAGGTTGGAAGAGATGGATAACGGTGGTGCTGTTGTGGTTGATGGTTCTAAGTCTTCCTTAGTTGATGAGGTGACAGCAAAGCAAGACCTTGATCCCTCCTTGTTAGAGTTGAAGGCCTTGGTGCAAGAGGGTAAGGTAGAGGTTTTCTCCCAAGAGGAGATGGTGCCTTTAGGTATCAAGGTAGGTTATGTGTGCCTTGTGTTGATGGTTTGAGGGAGAAAATCCTTGATGAGGCCCATAATTCTTCTTATTCTATCCACCCCGGTTCCACCAAACTGTATAGAGATTTGAGGGATGTGTATTGGTGGGGAGTCATGAAGAGTGACATAGCCAAATTTGTATCTGGTTGCCATAGTTGCCAAAGTCAAAGTCGAACATCAAAGGCCGAGTGGTCTAACCCAAGACATAGAGATTCCTACTTGGAAGTGGGAGGTGATAAATATGGATTTTGTGGTTGGGTTGCCCACGACTAGAAAGGGGTTTGATTCCATTTGGGTTGTGGTTGATAGGATGACAAAATCGGCTCACTTTCTACTGGTTAAGACCACATATGGGAATGAAGATTATGCTAGATCATACATTCATGACTTGGTAAGGTTGCATGGGGTTCCTTTGTCCATCAGATAACCTAGACAGATTATGCAAGGTAATGCATTCATGATTTGGTATGGTTGCATGGGGTTCCTTTGTCCATCATATCAGATCGTGGGGCTTAATTTACTTCACACTTTTAGAGGTCCTTTCAAAGAGGTCTTGGTACAAGAGTTAAGCTTTGTACGACCTTTTACCCTCAAACGAATGGCCAAGTCGAAAGGACTATCCAAACACTTCAGGACATGCTTAGGGCTTGTGTGTTAGAGCTCAAGGGTAGTTTGGATGATCGTCTTTCATCGATTGAGTTTGCATATAACAATAACTATCATTCTAGCATCAGAATGGCTCCTTTTGAGGCTCTCTATGG
>BAUE01070457.1:0-24540 GCA_000787875.1 Solanum virginianum | reverse complement strand
TTATATTTATATATAGCTCACTCCTTACTTGCATGTTAATGCAGATACTGTTGCAAAGGGCGAAACTTGTAGCTGACGAGTTTGTTTCCGTGGACTCTGTTGCTGAGGTGAGCCTTCACATTATTCGTGGATGCTACTACTTCAGCTCTATCTATTATAGTTTATGTTTTTCTTATTTTTGGGGTTTGTATGCCCGACAATTAAACTCATATCACTCTATTAGATGCTCCATGATCTTATTGTGGAATTTGGGCTAGAGATATTTTTGGTAAGTGACATTTTCCTTTCATAAATTAATATGCGATTTTGGTTGTCTATTAGATATTTCGTGATCTTACTATGGGATTTGGTCTAAAGATATTTTGTTAAATGACCTTTTCTTTTCATAAATTGATATGAACTTTTGGTTTGCTAGTTACTCTATTGTTATGAGTATTAATGAGTTTTGGAGTTGCACATATTATATTCTTAGTGCTTGGATAGTTGGGTGCGTATGAATATTTGGTTCTCCCAACAAATGATGTGGGCGGGTATGCTTTTAGATAACCACATTTCATCCATCTACAAGCCCACAGTTGTTTAGCCATTACTTCCACTTCTTTTTCCAGTTTTGTCTCTTGAAAACAGTAGACATCAGCTCTCCAATTTAACATTAAACTCTTGTTCAACTATGGTCATATCATCTGCATCCTTCTGTTTTCCTTTGTCCCCACTTTCTTTGCCAGCCTCTACATGATTTATAAAAGACAGAGAAGAAGAAGAAGGAAGACTAGAATTTTGTTTCTTGATCGCTTCTTCAAAGTTCACAAAACTCTCCAGAAAGTTTGTCACAGTTTCTTTCAAATTGAAGAAGAAAGCATCCATTTGAGAGTCAGGTGAAAGGTTTGTACCTTCAGAGGAGATAGAGGGGGCTCGCGTGAGAAGTCACGTGTTTTAGGCCAGTGATACCTGCATCTCATTTAAAGATTTTCATGACCAACTCAGAGGCTTTGAATCCTATTTGGCCAAGTCCAAACCTATGAATTCTTATCTCTCCATTGCCACAGTGAATGCAACAGCCAAGTCACGTCAACCAGAATACCACAACCGAGGTTCCTACTCCAATCACAATCAACCGAACATTTCTCACAAAAATTTGGGACAATAGGGGAAAATCAGAGATCTCACAAGCCTAGTGCCATCTGTCAATTTTGTGAAAAGCCTGGGCATGTTGCAAAGGAATGTTACACAGCCAAAGCTATCCTACTTGGAAAACAGTAAATAATACAACTGTCTCAACTCTAACAACTCAAGGATGGTTAATGGATACATCTGCTTCAACATGCACGTGGTCGTGCTACAAGGACAGAATAATGATGATGTCTATGTTCTTACGAAGTCATCCCCACCTACAGTTCACAACACCATTAAAGCATCTATCATTGGTTGGCCTCGTCATCTTGGACATCCTTCAGATAAAATTCTTCATCACATCATCCACACCGACTCTCAACCACTGTCATTATCATCTGTTGAGTCAAAGTCATGTGTATCATGTACTTGTAATGAAAATCATTGGCCTTCATTTAGTCAGTCTACTCTTCATAGTACATCTCCCTTAGAGTTGCTTTTCGGTGATGCATGGGGCCCTGCTCCAGTTGAGTCTATTGACGGTTTTAAATATTATCTGATTTTTGTTGATCACTACTTTAAGTATATATGGCTTTACCCATTGAAGAAAAAAAAAATCATATTTCACCATTCAAATTATTGGTTGAAAAATACGTTGAAAACCCAATAAAAACTCTCTTCACTGATGGTGGCACTCAATATCTTATTCTAAAAGATTTTATTGCCACTCATGGAATAAGTCGTTTAACTCACCACCATATGCTCCACAACATAATTGCTATGCTGAAAGGAAATGCTGTCAAATAGTTGAAACTGCGCTGACTCTTCTACGCCAAGCTTCTCTACCTCCATCTTTATGGTCACATGCTTTTCAAGCTGCCACTTATCTAACTAATCGTCTACCTACCCCACCACTTGACTATCAATCCTCATTTCAAAAGTTATTTGGTACTGCCCCCAATAGAACCAAACTAAATGTCTTTGGGTGTCTTTGCTTTCCTGGGTTGCAACCTTATGCAAATCATAAACTTGAGCCTTGCTCTAAGCCATGTATCTTCATTGGTTACTCCTCGAATGAAAGTGCCTACAAATGTTATGAAGCTGAGTCGAAAAAATCTTCTTCTCTCGTTATATTCAATTTGTGGAATCTACCTTTCTATGTTCCTCACATCCATTACCATCTTCCTCTATCCATGTTCCATGGATGTTGCATCAAATACTGCCACTCATTTCACACCACCAGTTCCATCACCTGTGAGAAGGACTTCAGCTTTGCCCATACCTTTATCTTCTCCAAATGTGGACATTCACATTTCTTCTCTTCTGTATAGATAATCTCCCCAGGGAACTTCGGATCCTTTACTATCTTCTCCACCATGTCAAACAACCACTCACATTCAACAAGGTCCCATGCATAACCATCCCATGACCACACAGTCTCCAAACAACAGTTATAAACCTAAACAAGCCTTCACCGCTACCAAACATCCCATCAATTCATCCATTGGGCCATTATGTGTACCACAATCCATTAAAGATCCTGAATGGAAAGCAGGAACGTCAAAAGAATGTGATGCTCGTTACAAATGGTACATGAAAACTTGTCCCTTGTCAACCTAATTTAATTGTCATTGGTTGTAATTGGATTTTCAGGATAAATTGAAATGCTAATGGAACCACTAGTCATTATAAAGCATGTCTAGTAGCTAAAGGCTTTCATCAAAGATCTGGTCTTTGTTACCATAACACATTCAATCCTGTTATTAAAACAACTACCATTAGAGTTGTCCTATGCATTGCTATGGAGTTTGGATGGAAGATTAGGCAGCTTGATGTCAACAATGCTTTCCTTCAAGGATCATTACAGGATGAAGTATATATGAGTCAACAACCTGGACTTATTGACTCTACCAGACCAACACATATTTGCAAGAGGAAGCAATTTATGGCTTAAAGCAGGCACCTAGAGCTTGGTATCATGAACCGAGCAAATTTATCCTCTCTTTGGTTTTGTTCATCTATGCACATGGTTTTGTCTTTGCTATTTTCTAGTGTAGGTTGATGACTTGCTGATTCTGAGAAATTCCAATCAGTTTCCTCTCTCTATATATTGTTCTCCTTAGTAGATTTGGGAATCTTACATTGTTTTTTAAGGGGTTGAACTTATCCCAACAACCAGGGGCCTCTTTTTATCACAACACAAGGTGTATCAGGGAAGTTGTTGACAAATTCGATTTGAATGGTGCCAAAGCTGCTGCATCCCCTATATCCACTTTTGTTGAATTAAAAGTGAAAGATGGAATTGCTTTGGTTGATGCCAAATCTTATCAGCAGTTAGTTGTCTCCTTACAATACCTCAATTTCACCTGTCCTGATATTTCTTATAGTGTTAACAAGTTGTCTCAGTTCATGGAGAATTCTACCACAGCTCAGTGGTAGGCTCTTAAGCGAGTGTTACACTATCTTAAGGCTATAATCTACCATGGTCTTCATCTCAAACGTGACTCTCATTTGAAAATTCAAGCCTTTTCTGATGTAGACTGGTTAGCTCTACATCTGTCTATGACACTAATCCTATTTCTTGGAGCTCCAAGAAACAACCGGCTATCGCTTGTTCGTCCACAGAAGTGGAGTACAGAAGTTGTTGCCTTCACTGCTTCTGAACTTGCTTGGGTTCAAGCCTTACTTTATGAACTAAATCAGTGCCCATCTTCAACTCCCACCATAGTATGTGATAATATTGGCACAATATGCTTGTGTCGATCCTGTCTTTCACAGTCGATTGAAGCTGTTTCTATTGATTTCCATTTTGTCAATGTCAGTATTGCCAAGGGTCAATTACGTGTTGTCCGTGTATCCATGAAAGACCATTGGCAGATGCACTGACTAGTGTCCAGACAAAGGCTTGAGCTTCTTCGATCCAAGTTCAGTGTATCTGATGGATCCTCTGTCTTGCGGGGCGTGTTAGTGATACTGAATATTCACAAGATCAAAAGAAATCAAGAAGCAAATCTGCACTCAATTAAAATCCTATGAAAGTAGCAGTTAAATCAGATTAGTGTTAATAATTAATTCTGAGATATCGTATACTTGATTTTAGGAATTGTATGAGATTGTAGTTGAGTATGTGCGTATATATACTTACAGTCTACATGAAACGAAATATAGAATTTTTATTCTCTCATACCAAGTCTTTCATAGTCACTTACATGCTAAAGAACAAAGGAATTACCTGTGTATCTTTCATAAATGTATGTGCTTTTCTCAAAATTGGACCATAGTCTTCAGCAAAGTTTGTTGAAATGATTGCTTGAATAGCAAAAGAAGTATCCCATGATTGACTTCCATTATATCCCTGATAATTGACATTCAAAACATCTTTAGAATATTAGAAATAAGGCAAAACAATGTTAAAAAACAATTAATATCAGAGCAATTATGATGGGAAAAAAATGTTAAAACAATTAATATTAGAGCAATTATGATTGGAATTTTGAAGAAATTCTGCTAGCGCAGATATCTATAAAGTTAAGTAGTCCTATTTTCATAGAACAATAAAGTAGAAGTTAAAGACATGAATGATGTTTCTAGAATCTAGACCTGCATTTTCATTCCATCTTCAGCAATCCACAGATAATCATATAATCGTGGAAGATGCAACTTAAAAGCTTCCGAATTAGGATCTTCAACCCAGCAACATAGCATATTTAAGACCTGCACATGAGGGATCAGTTTAAAAAAAAGGGAAGGGAAGAATATATGATGTATTGATGTACCATAATTGAGAAGCCCAAGAGTAATAGGAGAAGGAGAAAGAACAATAATAAAGAGAGATAAATCAATTATGTTCATTTATATTAGTAGTTATATAGTGCCCCCAATTGTTTCTTGTCTTTGTCGTAGTTCCTGTCTTGTTATTATCTGTTATTTTTGTTATTGTTTGCGTTAATATATGGTTTTTCTTGTACTTTCATTACTTACTGCTCGGGACTGCTTGGATTGTTTTTCCTTATGTCAAGCATGTGTTGGAAATAACCTCTCTACCTTTGTGATAGTGTGAGATCTGTGTCGATTTTGTGTGACTAGAGTGAACCCAATTTTGTGTGACTAGAGTGAACCCGATTTTGTGTAACTAGAGTGGATATGTTATTATAGAGATACTGAATCATAGTGTTATACGTCAAAGCAAAAACAAAAAGCACTCCAAAGTCCTGTTAATAAGAAAATGAGTTCTTAACAAGTTAAAACTCTTAAAATTGTTATAACTCTATCTCTAACTAGGAAGTTAAGACTACACAAGAACTTATATAATAATAACAGTTATGCTTCAATCCCAAACAAGTTGTGGTTGGTTTTATGAATCTTCACTGACCATGTTACTCTATTTAAATTGATCTTAGGTGAATATTATACAATAACATGTCTAATAGAATCCCATAGTGGGATTTGGGGAGGCTGATGTGTAGCAGCCTTAACCTATCTTGTGAGGGCGAAGAGGTTTCGAATAGACCTTCAACTCAAATAAATCATAGTAATAAAACAAGAAGGAAAAGAGAATACAGGAAAGAGTACTAGCAACACAATAAATAATACGATAACCCAAGCAGAAGAAACAAGTAATAAAAGTGTAAGAAAGCAGGAGAAGAAAATTACTAATTCCACCAATAAGGAAATCTAGACGGTGTATCACCTACTAACCTTCTACCCTAATCCTCGATCTTTATATCCTCTTATCCAAGGTAATGTCTTCGGTAAAATTATATGAAAGTACAAGAAATTCCTTAGATTTTCTAATGTGCATAAATCTGAAAGTCTAAACAACTCTTTGAAAGCATAAGATGTAAAGTAAAAGTGCTAACATGACTAAATTATATTTCAACTACTAAGAATCTCCTATATAGCTCTTTTTCCTCAATTATGCCCTATCTCACGAAATCAATAATCATCAACAGGTCATAACTAATTAACAGCGAATGCACTATGATCAATCACAAAACGAACTGATAAGAATGTTATTGATTTATTATTATTGGATTATTAGTAACAGTGCACGTGTTGTGAGCAATTACTATTAATTAGGACTTCACGTAATATGGGACTCTTCCAGTATTTTATCTGCTCCTATTTCTTAGGAGTTAGTTTTGCATGATCTATTCTTTTGCCTATATTTCAGAGTCAAACTACTCTAACGAGTCCAAAATCCAATTTTTTTCGTACATATGGCCACTACTACCCCGTCGCCAATGCCGACTCCGTCCCTGTCCTACAACACCTTGTTCAATTCAATCCGTCTTCCCAGCAGCCCATTAAACTCTCTGGCTGCTATAATTTCAGCATATGGACAGCCCAAATTGCCATGCTCCTTCATGGCCATGAAATCTTGATGGTACAAAAGTGTCCCCCCTGAAACCGTCACCACCAACGGACAACAAACTGCCAACCCTACATACAAGGACTAGTTTCGTCAGGATAAGCTCATCTAAAATTCACTCATGGCCTCAATTGATGTCACAATTCCACCCCTAGTTGCTTCTGCAGTCAACTCCAAAGCTGCGTGGGACCAGCTTCACACTTCCTTTGCGAATAAATCACAAACTCGCATTTTCAGCCTTTGTCACCATCTCAGTTGTGTAAGCAAAGACAACAAATCAGTTGCTGAACATATGCGTGAAATTCGCTCTCTCTCTCTCTGATGAACTGGCCAGAGCAGGTTTCCCCCTCAATAATGAGGAACTCGTGGTGAAAATATTGAGTGGACTTAGGCCAGAGTTTCGTGAAATCTCAGCAGCCATACGGGCACGGGACACTCCAATCAGCTACGCGGAGCTTTATGATAAGTTTCTCGATCATGAAATGTTCCTCAAACATGAAGACTCAAGAAGACCACCACCCAGATAATAGCAGTTGTTGCTCAATGTTCAATGAATCCTCCATCAGCACCTTGCAACAATAGCCTCCCTCCCAATAACGGCAGCTGGCATCCTCACAACAGACAGCCACATCCCAACAATACTTCCCAGTCCTCCATGGGTCAACTGCAGGGGCACAACTTCCCCCAATAATCCTCCCGAGTCCGATGCCAACTTTTTGACAAACTTGGTCATATTGCAAATATTTTTGGCTCTCGATCCCATAATCACTTTGTAGCAAAAGCCAATTTTGTTGCACAGACAACACCACATGATCCTTGGATTGTCGACTCAGGTGCGTCTCACCATATTACATCTGATACCAACAACCTCCAGAATGGTCAAGAATTCAAAGGGGTCGACGAAACAATGGGTAATGGTGATATTATTCCAATCACTCAATCTGGTAATACTCATTTACATGCATCGAATACTACCTTTAAGCTCTCTAATATTTTGTGTGCTCCAGTCATCAAACGCAAACTTATCTCAGTCAATCAATTTTGCAAAGACAATCTAACCTCAATTGAATTTTTTCCTTTTTAACTTTCTTGTGAAGGATCTGACTATGGGAACACCTCTTCTATGCGGCCCGAGTAAAGCAGGACTCTATGAACGACCATCGTTGTCTCGACCAAACATCAACGTAGCTTTAGCTGGACCCTTCTTAAATCTGTGGCATTGGAGATTGGGCCACCCACGTTCTCATGTTTTATTTTCCATTTTAAATAACTCTAGTCTTTCATTTTCTTCGAAAGATCAATTACTTATTGTAATTCTTGTTGTTGCAATAAAGTACACAAATTTCCATTTTATTCACACACTTTGTCCAGTAAGTCTCCATTAGAAATCATTAACAGTGATTTATGGGGCCCCTCTCCAGTTCTCTCCATTGATAAAAAATGATATTATTGTGTATTTGTAGATCAGTACACCGAATACATTTGGTTGTACACAATGAAAAACAAACATGAAGTTCATAAAGTTTTTCAAAACTTACATCCTATGCTTGAAAAATATTTTGCCCACAAAATCCTCACACTTTACACTGATGGCGGCGGACAATATCAAAGCCTACAACCATACCATAACTCAAATATCATATAACACCTCATATCTCCCCCTTATACTCCTCAAAGGGTCTCCCTAGCTGAAAGACGTCATCGCCACCTCATCGAGACAGCCAAAACACTACTCCACCAAGCATGTCTACCTTCCGATTTTTGGACATTCGCTTGCCATCATGTTGCCTTTCTAATAAACCGCCTGCCAACCACCACACTTCATAACAAATCTCCCTTTGGAACTCTTTTCAATGAGCCACCAAATTATGGATCTCTTCGTACATTTGGTTGTCTATGCTACCCATGGCTGCGACCCTATGCCCAACACAAATTAGAGCCCTATTCCAAACCTTGTGTCTATCTTGGTTTTTTTGTCACTCATCATTGCCATCAGTGTTTTGAACCCACCAGCTCCAAACTTTTTCTCTCCCGGGATGTAAAGTTTTTCGAAGATATTTTCCCATTTGATAATCTTTTCTCTTCTTTAAAACAAAGTTTTTCATCTGTCACTTGGGACCAATCTTTTAACTCCTCATGAATCAGCTGCAGAACATAATTTAAACAACACTCCTCTAGATTCCATGATCTTGCCCCCTACCATCCCGTTGAGGCGAGATACACGTCAAGACACCTGCTCACTTCGTGCCGCTCAGAAGAGGAACCCACAGTTGGATCAATCCACAATTACTATACCAGGTAATCTTCTTCAACCTACCCTATCTTCCAATACTCCACCATCCCACTTTATATTTCAAAGCCAACCCCCTGCCCTCTCTACTCGTCCTCTCTCCCAACATCGTCGACCACCAATTACTCATGTCTATAGAAGTCGTTCGAACTTATCACCCACTATTCCAACACAGTCCTTCCATCCCACCGATACCCTTAGTTTGCCTTCACCCACTGAAGCAGTAGCTCAAGTTCCACAAATAGACCAAAATCGTGTCGTGACCAGGTCACAAAACAACATCATCAAGCGACGCAAAATTGTTGACTACACTGCTCAAATAACCCAACCTACCCAGCCTGTACCTTATATACCGATAACCCAAAAATAAGAACACAAATTTCCATACTGGAGAGAAGCTATGCAGGTTGAGTTTGGTGCATTGATGAGGAATCAGACTTGGGAGTTGGTTCCACCAGATCACACTTGAAATGTTGTTCCCTGTAAGTGGTTGTTTCTAATCAAAACGAAGCCTGATGGCTCCATTGACAGGTATAAAGCACGGTTGGTTGCAAAAGGGTTCACTCAAAGATCTGGGGTTGATTTTCATAAGACATATAGTCCTGTGGTTAAACCACCACCATTCACACTGTTGCTATACAAAAGAACTAGTCATTACATCAACTCAATGTCAATAATGCTTTTCTCCTGAGAAAGCTTCAAGAAGATGTATTTATGACACAACCCCCCGGCTTTGAAGATTCAACACATCCCAATCATGTCTGCCATCTCAAAAAGATTATCTACGGCCTGCAACAAGCTCCTAAAGCATGGTATGATGCATCACCAATTCTTTGATCCAAATGGGATTTCACATGTCTAGATCTGATAATTCTCTATTTGTTCTGCATAATTTGGGAGTCACTATTTATATTTTGATTTATGTGGACGATATCATACTCACGGGCAACAGCGAAGCCATCATTCACCAAGTCATCAACTCTCTTTTCAAAAAATTTTCTCTCAAGTATCTGGGTTTACTTCACTATTTCTTAGGCATTTAGGTCATAGGGATGCCCATGGTTTACTTCTTAGTCAATATAAATACATACAAGAGATACTACATGACACTAAGATGCGTACTTAGTCTGCTTCAGTACCTTTCCCTTACCGACTTGACATCACATATGCAATCAACAAGTTAAATCAATTCAACACCTCTCCGTCCATTATTCACTGGAAAGTCGTTAAGCGTATCCTTCGGTATCTTAAAGCCACATCCCACTATGGTATTCGTATTTCCCCACAACCATCCAGCAATCTTGATCTCTACGCCTATTCTGATGCAGATTGGGCAGGTGATATTAATGATCGGTGCTCTATCTCTGGTTACAATTTTTATCTAGGTACAACGCCTATTTCTTGGTGCTCTCGTAAGCAACCTACTGTCTCCCCCTCCTCCACTGAGGCCAGGTATCAGGCAGTAGCTTCAGCCTTGTCTGAAAGAAACTGGATCAGTCACTTGCTCAAGGATCTACATGTGCCACTCTCTGCTGCTCCTACTATACTTTGTGATAACCTTGGAGTTACCTACATTGCTGAAAATCCAGTACATCATACAAAAATGAAGTATCTTGAAGTTGATCTTCACTTTGTTTTCAACCAAGTCCGCAATGGCCAAGTTAGAGTATCCCATATTCACTCCACTGATCAAATTGCAGATCCGCTCACCAAACCATTGTCCAAGGCAGCCTTTCAACATGTGCTTCCCAAGTTGTGTGTCATCCCCTCACACCCAACTTGAGGGGGGCGTAACAGCGCATGTGTTGTGAGTAATCATTATTAATTAGGATCTCACGTAATATGGGACTCTTCCAGTATTTTATCTGCTCCTATTTGTTAGGAGTTAGTTTTGCACAATCTGTTCTCTTGCCTTGCATTGTGTATATAAATTGTACTAGAGATTCATTAATAAACAATACTTTTCATCTTTCATCTCTGCGTTTATACTAATCTACTTTATTAACAAAAGAAGTTAAGCTTTAGTACCTTGTTTACTGGCCCTAGGCATATATAGCGAGTATTTTCATCTTCATAATGTATGTGTTCCATTACGATGCTGAGAGCTTTTTCCCTCAACTTTTTGCCAGGCCAATGCATAAACATAGGTTCAATGAGCTTGTCAAGAGCTTCCCAAAGGATATCCTGTACTTGAGGGTGAGGGTAATAGAGGTCTTCCTGTGGAAACATCATGTTACATAATTAAAATGATAGAACAGTTAAAGAAGTCAAAATCCACATGCTGCTTATATTATTACATAGGATTTCTTTTGATGTGGATCAAATTAACATCATGAACTTTGGCTAATAGTAGCTCACTTCCCTGTTATATATATTGAAAATGCACCAATTGGAAGAGGTTTGTATCCGGTCAAAATATATGTCCCATGCATAGATTCTGTGAGCCAAAGTTGAAATAGATAAAAGGAGTAACCTGATCGTACATTTTAATGTTCAACGTTGAAAAGTAATGTAGCACCCCAAAATTTTTATCAAGTTAAGACCGAGCCATCCTTCATATACGTATAAGGTTGTACCAAATGATTTTTAATTTATTGCAGGTGTTAACATCAATTCTATAGCGTGAGAATATATTTGGAGATAAATTGAGATCACAAGAATTCTCTAGCACAAAGTTGAATCAAAAGCTTCTTTACCGATTAAGTTTTAATATAAGATTTTATAAAAATTAGATAATTCAATGGCTTCTAGTTGTGCATATATATTTTAAGACCAGTTCATAAGTATTTAAAGTGTATTAGATATAGTTTAGGGTCATAAGGGATCTCTTACACCAAGGCTAATTCAAAAATTTTCTATCAGCTAAGTTTTCACATGAGTTCATATAAGAGTCAACTTTAAACGATCAAATCTCTTAATATATAAGGAGTTAGGTGGCCCACAACCTATCAAATCATAGGTCTCTAAATCCTCTTTCCAATGCCACAAAGTTGTCTCATTTTGAGTTCGAAGTAAAAAGTTATAACCGTTTTACTGGAGATGCACAAACCTGGCAGAGATCCGCAACGGCTCGGCAATGTGAAGTGGATACAGACCTCATTGCCTAGGATAAATGACGTCTCTTTATTTTTCTTTTGAAGGTATTTTTGTTATATAAACCTTTAGAAAGTTATTTTAATGTCCCAAAACATGTAGAAAATCAGTTTTAATTTTCATAATTAAAATCCTCTCCTTCATTTCTAAACTTGAACGTTCAAGAATTTTCAAGAACACATCAAGTTTGGGTTTTCTTTCATGATTCTTCATCAAGGTAATTCCTTCTTATCCCTCTATTTAGAAAAGAATGACCTAGTTTTACTTGGCATGGAGTTTAAGAAAAGAAAGAAATAAGACTCATCAATCTTGTGGTCCTAAAGTAAAATTATGTTAAATGTATCTAAATGTCCTTTAATATTTTGAGTTTAATCATACCACATGGAAAGTATGTAGTTAAATTTTGCAAAAAAAAAATTAATAATAAAAAAATAGGTCATTCTTTTTTAAACAAACCAAAAATGAAATTAAGACATTTTTTTTGAAACAGAGGGAGTAATAGATTGTCAAGCTTTAATTTCCAACTAAAATTTCTTTGTCTAATCATGAATCGCTAAAAAAATCTTAAACCTTAACCAAAGGATTTCCTAAACAAATCCACAAATTTCAGAAATGATTTCTTGATTGTTCTTCTTCAAGTTAGAGTTCTACAATTGAAGCATCCGGTTTCAAGTTCTAAGCAAGGAATCTATTAAGATATGTGAGTATTCATCCGTAGATCCTTTTCATCCATGGAACCCAAAGAACTTCCATCTTTTGCCATAAATTTTCAATATAACAAATTATGAATTTGGTGATCTATCATTGAATTTCACAAATTATGATTTATTTCATGAAGTATGGATCAAATCATATATGAATTGACTTTAGTTGCATGATCTTCATGATTTTTCATCAAGTTCTTCCGACATAACCTAGAATTTATGATATTGGTTATGGGTATTTTCAATTATAAAAGTCAAAGTTGAAATTTTTATTTCATGATTCATAATTTTCAGGTCCTCTCTCTATTTTCTATTGTTTATTCTTGATTTCATTACCGAAATTACGGTACGTCAGATCATTGATGTTCATTGATTTATAGTTCATGCTTATTATACCACATGGATTTCGTTTTAGCCAAAATTATTGAAAAATCTTGTCATAATATTTCATATGTATTGTTTTCATGAATAAAGTATGTTGAAAATTTTCAAGAAGTAGTTCAAGAACAATATTTTTCTTTAATTGCAATGTTTTAGAAATAAGTATATTTTGTTTTAGCAGTATTATTTTAAAAGATTTTCAACAGAATAAATTTTCTTTTATTATTTTATAAGAGTTTCACGAAAATATATTTTTCTTTAATAGAATTATTTTAAAAGATTTTAAAGAAACTATAGTATATTTTTTATTGCATTATTTTGAAAGAGCTTCAAGAAAGTATATTTTTGCTTTACTTATGTTTAAAGTCTAAGTTATATTCTTCATTGGGTTGCTTCAATTATTCTTTTACTCATCATGATTGATCTAATTATACTTGAATCGACATTGATTTTATAATTTCATGAATTTTCATTTAATGAGTTCTCAATTTCATCTAAAATTTAATGAATTTCTTTATGGGTCTCTTCAATTATGATTCAATTAATATGATTTTATATTGTTATCCATAGATTCATCAAAATTACATGATTCTAAGTTGATTTACTATGAACTCATACTTTTAACCTAAATCTCATCATGAATTAAGATTATGATTTTGCAAGAACCCCATGCCTGATTTATGAAAATGATGAATTAGGTTTTAAATGATGATCTCATGAGGAATGAATGCTTATGAAATGATTTTTACTTATGAATGATGGAGAAGGATCTCTCACCTAAGTTAACGATTCAATACGTTGAAAGATAGTTCTAACATCGATGAATCAAAAATTAAGGAGCCATTCTATGATTATGATGACCTTATGAAAAATGAATTGATAATTAGATATTTCCCTTCCACATGACATGGCTTTATGACTTGTGATTCTCAATTTTCATGAGAGTACTACCTAATACCAAGATGGACTAGAGATGAGTACCCATGTTCCCAAACTATGTGGCACCGTAGGTAAGAGATTAGAGGCGAGTACCCAAATCTCAAGACTAGAGGTGAATACCTGGTTCACCCAATGTCACTAATGGATTCATCTAGTAAATGTATTTATGTCTTGGCACCCGATGGTCTAACAATACGACATACTCCATGTTATAGCTGACATGGTTATATGTTGGTTATAGTCTCACTCACTATAATTTATGATTCTCAGTACGACTTATGAACTTTACAAGCTTTGATGATTTTCTACCATGACTTATGACTATCCCTATATTGCACACATTTTCCTAAAGTTTTACTATGATTCTTTAAAGTTTTACTATGATTCTTTAAATTGCATTGGCTGGTCATGATTTACTATTTCGTTTTAACAATTTTTTAACATGTTTTTAACTTGATCAATTACATATCATGATATTTTGCTTTGCATTGCTCACATACTTATTCAAGATTCTAATGCATATTTCTTTGCCTACACTGTATTATAATATAGGGATAGGCGATCACCTTACATTTTACTCTCGTGGTAGATTGAAGATGGTTCACTTGACTGGTAAGTCCTCATGCTTCACAAATAAGCTCTTTGAATTTGTGTTCTTTGTTATGTTTGGACTATTGGACTACTTTTGATTAGGGTGAGATAGGGCCTGTCCTATGCCCCCATCTATGATACGAGAGGCATATTAGACAAAGATGTATAAGTCCACGTATTTGGGCATAAGCATTCTTTTGTTGTTAGACTTTATTTTGAGATTTACCTTCCACTTTGCTTTCTATTATTGTTTTACTTACCTTATGTATACTAGATATACTAAGAGGCTTGGTTAGAGTTTCTTTGGGAATCTAAATCGACGTGTCACACCTAAAGTCTAACTTGGATCTTGACAAACTTGGTTTTAGATCACCTTGTTTGAAATCTCCTAGGGAGTCTAACATGCCACAACAAGTAGAGTCTTATTCTGAGTGTGAAACGTACCACATCTACGAATAGGAGGTTATGAGACATTTTAGAAAATGTTTTACTTTTTTTATAATCTATGTCGTGTGATAGAGTTATACCCTAAGGTTTTTCTGTCTAAAACTTGTTCTTTATGATTTCAGAAATATGCCTCAACGAAGAGCTTTCATACGAAGGAACGTTGAAGAGGAGCAACAAGCTCCAAATGGTGGAAGTGTTATATGCACGCATGCTCATGAAACTGATTTTAAGGAATTTTTTATTGCAAAAGTTTTAAAATTCCATAATTTTGGCATTTAAAATGTATTATTCATCCATTCATGTTGGTTGTTAGACATTCATTCTACTTTACTTAAGCTAACTTTTACCCCATTCGAGGACAAACAGTCCAAAAGGGGAGATATTATAACACCTCAAAAATTCTATTAAGCTAAGACCAAGTCATCCTTAATATGTGATCCTTAATATATGTTTAAGGTTGTAGTGGATGATTTTTAATATATTTAGAGATGAATTAAGGTTACAACAATCTCTAACATAAAGTTGAGTTAAAAGCTTTCTTACCGATTAAGTTTTGATATAAGATTTTATAAAAGCTAGGTGATCAAATGACTTTTAAATTGTGCATATATATGTTAAAATCAATTCATAAGTATTTAAAGTGTATAAGATGTAGTTTAGGGTCATAAGGGATCCCTTACACCAAGGCTAGTTCAAGGAGTTTGGGTTGGCTAAATTTTTACATGAGTTCATATTTGGGTCAACTTTAAATAATCATATCTCTTAACATATAAGAATTTAGGTAGCCCAAAACTTATCAAATTGAAGATCTCTAAATCTTCTTTCTAATGCCACCAAATTTGCCTTACTGCGAATTCAGAGTAAAATGTTATGGACATTATACGAGAGACGGACAAACCTGGCAGAGGTCCACGATGGCTCCGTGATATGTGTCACGGACTTGGTCATGATTCTAACGTCCCGTGCGGCCTATTAAACTTTTCTCTATTAAGTTGATAGTCATCCTAACTCCCAATGCTTAGCAGAACCTTGAAAGAATAAGCTAAGAAACTTTACGAAGGAACTTAGGACTTTGGATGAACAAAGAAAGAACCTTGTATTGAAGAAAACTTGGATGCTTTACAGTGCTTGGCTTAAGACTTTCTTTGCTTGCTTGATGCCTAACATGGAAATGACCCCTTCTATTTATACTTAGAACTTGGGGTCAAAGTGCAATTATTGTTTACATGAGAAGCCCCTCAATATTTATATTTTAATCCCTATTCTAGAATTCTCCAAACTACTCTAGAAAGGGCTAAAGTCTTCTCCTCTATAATGTTCTACATGATTCAAGAACCTTCCAAAGCTACACATCTCTAGGAAATTATAGAGAATTCCATAGTCTTCCGAACTATGGTAGACATCTCTAGAAGTTTCCGGACAACACTTTGGACCAATTTGTGGGCAAAATTTAAGTTGTACGTCACATTCTCCCCCACTCAATATGGTAACGTTCTCGACGTATCTCTCTTGTATACCTCAATCAGGTCCTGGTAGTTCCATAATGCAAGCTCACGTTCCCAGCTGGCCTCACTATAGGGAGATCCTTTCCATTTGACAAAATACTCTGTATAGCTAGGATGACTCCCACGTCTCGGAACATCTCGGTGCGCAAGAATTTCTTCCACTTCTCGTTTAGGCACCATGGTAATGGTTGTAGGTGCCTCTTTGACTCACCCCGGCTTAGATCATCCTCATCTTTATGGTATGGCTTCAGCAGGCTCACGTGAAAGACAGGATGCATCTCTAAGTGTGAGGGTAAAGTCAAGCGGTACGCTAGCTTTCCAATGCATTTCTCCACGGGAAATGGCCCCTCATAGTGCCTCACTAGCCCCTTGTGTACCTTGGCAAATCGCCTGCTTTTATGAGGAAAGAGTTTCACCATGACTAAGTCGCCTTCCTCAAACTCTAAGTGTCGCCTCTTAGCATCGACCCACTTCTTCATCTTCTGCGCGGCCTTTGCTAAGTATGCCCTTGCCAAGTTTGACTTCTTATGCCATCCCTTGCCAAATTTGTATGCTACAGGATTAGCCTATTTGTTACCAATAGCCATAGTTTGTAGCGCCATTGGTTGTTGTTCCGTTGCCAGCTCAAACGGACTTGACCTAGTTGATTAACTCTTCTGCAAGTTATAAGAAAACTGGGCGATGTCAAGTAGCTTAGCCCAATCCTTTTGATTGGCACTGACATAGTGCCTCAAGTATAGCTCCACAAGGCATTCACCCTTTCGGTTTGGCCATCAGTTTGAGGGTGAAAGATTGTGGAAAAGTTAAGCTCAGACCCCATGATTTTGAAGAGCTCCATCTAGAATCTCCTTGTGAAGCGAGTGTCCCGATTGCTGACTATCATTTTTGGTATACCCCAATATTTCACCATATGTTTAAAGAATAATCATGCAGCATCCTCGGCATTAAACTTGGTCCGGACTGGTATGAATACTCCATATTTGCTGAATATGTCCACGACGACCATGATATTGCTGCATCCTTCTGACTTTGGCAAGCATATGATGAAGTCCATGGAAATACTCCCATGGTCTATCAGCAATAGGCAATGGTTCTAATAGACCTACTGCGGGACGCTGTTCCACCTTGTCTTGCTGGCACACAAGATAAGTCTTGACATAGAGATCAACATCATCCCTTATTTGGGGCCAGTAATAAGCTCGCTCAATGAGTGCCATAGTCCTCCGTACACTAGGGTGACCTGCCTATCTTAAGTCGTGGCACTCTTTGATAATCTCTTTCCTTAAGCCTCCCCATTTTGGCACATACACCTGGTTCCCCTTAGTGAGAGCACCCCGCTCTCAAGCCAGAATTGACGCGTCTTCCCCTAACTTGCCAAGCGCATTAGATTCTTGTCTTGTGGGTCCTGCTCTAACCCCTTCTTTATATGATTGACTATAGGGTAAGGGTGTGCATCGGTCGGTTCAGTTCGGTTTTGTATATTATCGGTTCGGTTTATCGATTTTTAAATATGCTAAACCAATAAAAAACTAATAAGATAATTTTTATCGGTTTTTGATTTATCGACTTTAAGTCCTTAATGGTTTGATTTTTGGTTTACCCCATAAGAATGATAATGAGAATTTACATTAATAAAAAGCAGATAGAGTACGAAAACTATGTTTACAAATTTGCAAAAACTATAATTAGTTAATTACAAACTAAAATACTAAAGCGGATAACTGATCACTTAAGTACTATAAAGATTAAAATATGAAAGTATTGCTATAGTGTCTTATTACTATTAAATTATTAATATTTAATATTTATGAAGGGGTGTACGATAAAGATTAAAATAGGTAAAGTACTACTATAGTGTCCTATTACTATAAAATTACTAATATTTAACATTTATGAAGGGGTAAAATAGTGAATTATTATAATCTTATTGGGTTATCGATTTACCCAATAACCCAATAGTAAAAACTGATATCAAACCGATAACCTAATAATTTTTTTTCAAAATCATTAAAAACCCAATAATCCAATAACAATAAATCAATAACGTTTTTAAAATTTTGATTTATTGGTCGGTTCAATTTTGGCACACCCCTACTATAGGGAAACTTGGGCTAGTGATGGAGGCAAGTTCGGCCTTTCTGCTCAGTGCGTCGGCCACAACGTTCCCCTTGCCTAGCTTGTACTCCATCACAAAGTCAAACTCAGCTAAGAAGGCCTGCCACCTTACTTGCTTCGGTGTCAGCTTCTTTTGCTTAGGGAAGTAGCTAGTGGCAACATTATCTGTCTTTACCAAGAACTTTATACCCAACAGATAATGTCTCCACGTTCTCAGGCAATACACCACGGCCGTCATGTCGTGTTCCTGGACCATGTAGCGCTTCTATGCATCATTAAGCTTATGACTTTCGTAAGCTACCGGATGACCCTCTTGCATTAGGACCCCTCCTAGTGCAAAGTCTGAAGCATCTGTTTGCACCTCGTATGGTTTAGTGTGGTCGAGTAAGGCCAACACCGGCTCTTGGACCACAGCTTCCTAGAGTGTCTTGAACGCTATTTGGCACTTCTCATCCCAATCCCAGGTTCAAATCTTCTTTAGCAGGTCGGTGAGGGGAGCAGGTATCGTAGAATAGCCCTTGATGAATTTTCTGTAATAGTTGGCCAATCCAAGAAAGGATTGAAGTTCTAGTACCTTCTTTGGTGGCTCCCATTCTTGTATAGCGCGGATCTTGGACTCGTCTATTCGAAGCTTGCCCTCGCCGACGATGTGTCCCAAGAAGGTGAATTCCTATTGAGCAAATGCGCATTTCTCCTTCTTGATGTATAACTTGTTCTCCCGAAGCACTTGGAAGACTTGTCTTAGATGTTTTACATGATCTTCCAAAGTGTTATTGTATATGACAATGTCATCCAAGTACACCACTACAAACTTATCCAAGAATGGTTGTAGGACATGGTTCATGAGGGTGCAAAATGTTACGGGTGCATTTGTGAGTACGAAAAGCATGACAAGAATTTCATACGAACCGTACCTTGTGATGCAAGTAGTCTTCGGTTCGTCTCCCTAAAGAATTCTTACTTGATAGTAGCCGAATCGTAGATCTAACTTGGTGAACCACTGTGCTTGGCCAAGTTGATCAAAGAGATTCGCAATAAGAGGGATTGGGTACTTATTCTTGACTGCGATCTTGTTAAGCGCCCGATAGTCAATGTATAAATGAAGCAATTTGTCGTGCTTCTTCTAGAACAAAATCGAGGCTCCATAGGGTGCTTTTGATGGACGAATATAGTCCATGTCCATGAGCTCCTTAAACTGCCTCCGTAATTGTTCAAGCTCTGGAGGCGTCATGCGGTATGGCACTGCCACAGGCAGGGTGACACCTATTGTTATCCACCTTCCTCTTTGGTGGTAACTTCTTTGGCAACTCGGGCAGTATCACGTCCTTGAATTCCTCCAAGACATGCATAATTCCTTGGGAATGATCTTCGTTTGGAGGAACGGATGCTTCTTCTTTCAAGGCTACGAGGTAGGTTGGCTCTTCCTTCTTTATACCTTTGTAGAGTTTCATAGTTGAGATCAGATTCTCTTGGAGTCGGGTTTCCCACTCTAGTGGGACTAGATGAGTGTTACCTTCCTCCAAGATACACAGCGAGTTTGCAAAAGGGATCGGGATGGCCTTGACTTGGTCCATGAACTCAATACCCGAGACAAATAGATAATCATCCATGGTTACAATGGAGAAGTTTATGTGGCCGTTCCAATCTCCCAAGCTAACCTTTACATTTTGAGCAACTCTAAAGGTCTCGGTCGGTTCAAAATTGACTCCCTTAAGCCAACCGCGTCCTTTTTCATAGAGGATGCCCATCCTCTTGGCTTCCTACAGGGTAAGGAAGTTGTTGTTGGCTCCCGTGTCAACTAGTGACTTCATGGTGTGCTCTCCAATCTTGTCCTCCGCAAATAACCTTCCGTTCTTTTCATTCTTGGGCACCTCCACCTTCGCCTTGATCGCACGGAGGGGTTGTAGGGCTCCGATCTTTGCTTTCTCCTATTCACACTCCTCGATTAAGGCTGAGAGTTTGTTCCTTTTGGGGCATTCCCTTGCCTTGTGTGGCCCTTTACAAAAGAAGCAGCTAATCGGAGGTCTTTCTCTGGCCTTGTGCTCCTTGGATCCCTTTGCCTTCTCGGTAGACTCCTTGCTACGATGTCGGTTTCTCCCATTTTTCCCTTGCCGTCCTTGTCTTTCGATTTAGGTTTCTCCAGTTTCCTGAACTCAATAAGGGACTCGACAATAGAGATAGCGGTGGTCAAGTCTTGAGCCCTTCATCGTTGGATCTCAAGCCTAGCCCACTGTTGTAATCCATCCATGAAGGCAAAGAAAGCTTCTTTATCAAGATAATCAGGGATCTCAAGAAGTACCTCAGTAAACTCTTTCATATACTCCCGGATGCTTCCTTTGTGTTGTAGTCGCCTCAACTTACCCTGAGCTTCTTTCTCAACTTTGCTGGGGTAGAACTGCTTTTAGAGTTCAGCCTTGAACTCTACCCAAGTGCTAATAAAGCAAGTGCCTCTTTTAATGCCACCCTATCTCCTCCTCTACCATGCCATCGCGGTGTCCTCGAGGTAGAGACTAGCCATATCAACTTCTAGCGCTTCGTCAATCATGGCGAGCGCCCTGAAGTAATTCCATACTCCAGATGAAATTATCTAGCTCCTTCACATTTCTCGACCCTTTGAAAGGCTTGGGTCGTGAACATCTAACTTGGAAGGAGTAGTCCTTACCTTGGACGTAGATAGATTCCCTTGGGCTAGAGCCCTCTTGCACAAGCTAGGCTCCTCCTCTGTGCTCTCCAGTTTGCGAAAAAGCCTCCCTAGATCTTCTCGCATTAAAGAAATCTCCACCTTGTGAGACTCCTCCATGGTCTTCACATTCTCGATACATTGGGCTAGGACTTGGTTCATGGCAGCTTGCATCTCCTCTCGCAAGGCATCCATATTCTGCTCGACCTCCTCAAACTTCTGGTCAACCTCCTCGAACTTCTCCTGCCCATCGGCTACTGCCAACTCCACCTTGGCTAGTCCTGTCTCAAACTCCACCATGGGTTCCCTTGATCAGCCTCTCTGGCTCTTAGAGTTCTTCTCAACTTGGGTGTCTCACTGTTGTCACTTACACTTGTTACTAGTTATGTCATGACTCAAGTCTAGGGCCTAGACTTGACACGGAGAATAGGGACCCCAAACAAGTCCCAAAGCATTCGTAGCATATCCTTGGTTTCGCGAAAGCATAAAAGAACAATAAGCATGTAGCACATAATTTCTAAGGGGAAACTAGGGTTTGAACTCACGCTATGGGGATGTTTTAGGGAAGAGGATCCACCTTCCATCTCCCTTGATGTTCTAAAGGTCTTCGAACATGGCTCTGATACCAACTGTCACGAACTTGGTCGTGATTCCAACATCCCGTGCGGCCTAACAGACTTTTCTCTCTTAAGTTGCTAGTCAGTCTAACTCCTAATGCTTAGCAGAACCTTGAAAGACTAAGTTAAGAAACTTTACGAAGGAACTTAGAACTTTGGAGAAACAAAGAAAGAACTTTATATTGAAGAAAACTTAGATGCTTTACAATGCTTGGCTTAAGACTTCCTTTGCTTGCTTGATGCCTAACATGGAAATGACCCCCTCTATTTATACTTAGAACTTGGGGTCAAAGTGCAATTATTATTTTACATGAGAAGCCCCTCAATATTTATATTTTAGTCCCTATTCTAGAATTCTCCAAACTACTCTAGAAAGGATTAAAGTCTTCAAGACTCCTCTATAATGTTCTACATGATTTTAGAACCTTCTAGATCTACACATCTCTAGGGAATTCTAGAGAATTCCATAGTCTTCCGGATTATGGTAGATGCCTCTAGAATTTTTCGGACAGCACCTTGGACCAATTTGTGGGCAAAATTTAAGTTGTACGTCACACATGGTGTGGATGTGAACCTCACTGCCTAAGTTTAATGAAGTCTCTTTTATTTATTTATGGCATTTTTGTCCTATAAATCTTTAGAAAGTCATTTTAATATCCCAAAACATGTTGGAAATCAGGTTTTTATTGTTAAAATCCTCACCTTCATTCCTAAACTTGAACACTCAAGAATTTTTAAGAACACGTCAAGTTAGGGTTTTCTTTCAAGATTCATCATCAAGGTAAATTCTTTTCATATACCTCAAGCTTTGCAACTAAAATTTTTGTATCTATTCATGAATAGCCAAGAGAAATCTTAAACCTTAATAAAAGGGTTTCAAAAAAATGAATCCAAGAATTTCAAGAAAGAGTTTCTTGATTGTACTTCTTCAAGTTAGAGTTCCATTTCAAATCTCCAATTTCAAGTTCTAAGTAAACTACTACCTAAGGTATGTGGATATTCATCCACAGATCCCTTTCATCTATGGAACCCAAAGAACTTCCATCTTTTCCCATGAATATTCGACTTCTTGGAGAGTAGTTAGAACAGTTTGAGTGAACTGTTGAGTTGAGGTACTAGAGTTAGTCCTTTAGATTATAGACTAGTAACATGAAACTGCTCTTTGAAATTAGTGTAGGTTGCTGGAAATCCTACATGCTGTAGATCGTGATTTTTATACCCTTAAAAATACGAAAAACTAAATGTTATTTACTTTCCATTCTAATACGATGTTCCTTGAAATAACTGTTGGTGCGTAGTTTTCTTTCAACCACCATAAAGGTCCTAAGAAAATATTGAATGAAACAAGGATTTAACCTAAAAGAGGTACTTTGCATGTAAAATAACTTCAACGCAGGAGTTACCGGCGACCGGCGACCAGATCCATCATCTGGTGAACTACCGACCAGACCAGACGACGGCGCAACCAGTCCGGCTGTGAACCAGACGACGATGCAACCAGTCCGGCCAGACACGGCGCGACCAGACGACTAGATCCGCCGATCCAGACGACCGGTGAACCAAACGAAACCAGACGTCCGGCGAACCAGAAGAACTCCCGCCGATCCAGACAACCGGCGAACCAGATGAAACCAAAAGTCCGGCGAACCAGACGAACACATCCAGATGACGTGAATCAGTCCGACTACGAACCAGCGCAACCAGTTCGGCGAGCTCGTTGTCTGCTGAATCAGTCCGGCAACCGGCGCAACCAGTCCAGCGAGCTCGTTGACTGCTGAATCAGTCCGGCAATGAATCATTGTTGAATCAGTCCGGCCACGAACCAGATCCAGACAGATTCAGACGATACCCAGACTACTGTAACCATGTCCGGCGATGAAAAAATTGATATGGCATCTCCGTACTATCTTGGGTCCGGGGATCAACCTGGAAACCTCATCACATATGTAATACTAACCGGTGATAATTATGTGGCCTGGGCAAGAGCAATCACCTTGTCCTTGAAGGCGCGCAGAAAATTCGTATTTGTTAATGGAACAATTGCGAAACCCGCTGCAGCGAGGAGTATGCTCAATTGGGAAACTGTGAACTCTATGATAGTGTCTTGGATACTGCGAAGTATTGATGCGAAGATTGCTGCGTCGATACCCTATCATGTGGAGGCGAAGCCTCTTTGGGATTATCTGGAGAGACGATACTGTATGACGAATGGGCCTAGACTTCAACAACTACGGGCAAATATTGTGGGGTGTCGCTAGACCAAGGGAATGAGCGTGGATGACTATTTTAATCAACTCATGTCCTTGTATGATGAGTTGAGCCACTTGAAACCGATGCATGCCTGCATTTGCGGCGCCTGTGTGTGTAGAATTGCTGAAAAATTCACCGAAGATCGGCTAAAAAATTCGCCGAAGATCGTGAAGAAGAAAAGCTTCATCAATTCTTGATTGGGATTGATGATGAACTGTACTCTGTCACGCGGTCCAATCTGCTCTCCCAGCCTATTCCAGTCACTTTTGATATGGCATATCAGGTTATGCTCCAAGAAGAAAAATCTCGAGATATAGCTAAGGGGAAGTCAGTGCAAGAAGAAACCCATGCGTTTGCTCTGCGTGCCGATCAACCAACTTCCAGAACTGAACATCGGAACAAAGGGAAACTGCAGTGTAGCCACTGCAAACTGAAGGGCCATGAAGC
>BAUE01070464.1:0-24536 GCA_000787875.1 Solanum virginianum | reverse complement strand
AACATATACTAGTTAATTAGCTAACTTAACTATAGTTTGAATTAATTATGGCTCGGGGTAAACATTTAGCTGTAATTACAGTTTGTGTTTTGTATAATTCGCGCGATTTATACAAATATTATGCAGAATTATACGAAATCTGTTCGTAAATCAAATTGTATAGTGAAATATACAAACATAGCAAATTGTATAGCGAATCATAAAAAATGTTACGCACGAATTGTATAGCAAAATATACAAACATTATACAAAAGCTGCGAATAGTGTAACGAATTATACAAACATATACAAATATTGTGTGAATTATACAAACGCTGCTATAAATATAATTATAAAATATAATTACTCAAACTATAACTATGGAGTATAATTAAAGGTGTTCTGGAGTGGCTATATGCGAAAATTTTTCTATTTATTTTCACAGAACAATTGGGCCTAGGCCCATATTGGTATGAGTTCAGCTTTCAAGCCTATTTCAAATCCAATTATTAATATCTCTTACACTTTCCCTCTTCATAGTGCCCCTCTCTTTCAGCAGTTTTTTTTTCTCTCTCGCGTTCTTCACTAGGGTTTCAGGTTTGCTGCCTACTTGCTTCAATCTTCATCTATATAGATCTGTTTATGTTTGATCTGATGTTTATTGTTCACGTTATTACTTGTTAAGTTGAATTTTGCGATTCCGCCAATCCTAATTTTGTTGAAAGTTTCACAGAATTGAAAATATAGTATTTGTTTTATTGAATTCGAACATCTTAGGGGAATTTTAGTAGCTCAGTTGGTTGATTACCTGAATTTTCATTTTGTCGGTAAGCGTTCGGTGCCCGGCCGTGTAAACAATGAAAAAGATCATCTTGTTCAATTAATGCCTTTTGTTGTTATAATTTGTTATAGCTATTGTTGATTTTCCTTTATTTTAGCATGATTTTGTTTAATATATATTTCCTTTTCGTACTAGTTTTTTAATATGCTTTACTTGAGGCTGAGTGTCTGTTGGAAACAACCTATCTAACTTCACAAGAATAATTAATGATTGAGGTTAATTCTTAATCACTAGCTGTAGAACTATTTTTTACGCTTCCATACAACTGTTGTTCACTGTTTTTAGTGAAATAGGATAAACAGATTGTTGCAGATAAGCATATTTCGCAGTGCTACCATGAAAATAGAGTTGGAAGAAATTTTTGTTTCTGATGATTTTGGCAAATTCCCGACACAGTACCATTCAATATCTTATAATTGCCTTGTGAATATGTTAGTTTTTATTTTCTACAAAATATATGTCTGACTGAAATGAGTAATCCTTTATAGGTTATTATTCTGAGATGTCAAGAGTGTATGTTGGAAATCTTGATCCTAGGGTCACGGAAAGAGAACTAGAAGATGAATTCCGTATCTTTGGAGTTATAAGAAGGTAAAGCAAATTCTACACTAAATTTTCATTTGTAATCTGTATGCATTGGCTATCTCTTATATGTAGGATGTGCGCAATTTTATTTTGTAATTGGCAGTTGAATACTTCTTATATGGTAGAGAAAGTAAATATTTAGTTTACAACTAAAACCTGTTATAAGTGATTACTAGTCGTCCATTCTTCATTGCTTGTATTTAGTTCATGAGTGAAGCATGCACTAACAATCTGACATGGAGGAGCATTTGAGTCTTATTTTGTATCAGATAGAAGATAATGTCATTCTAACTTGCTGAGTATGCTTGTTTCTCTAAAGTAATATTTAGATGTAATGGTCGTAAGTTATATTGCCAGCACATTAGTTCCTTTTATTCATGACTGACTTTTGTCAGAAGTTTCTAACAAAATGGATCTGGTTTAAGATGTCCGTGCTTTTGTTGCTCTTTGATCTGTTGAAACTGTCTATATACTTTTTTGATGTCTTAAAAAAGTTACTATGATTATTAAATATCAAATAAAGTGACATGTTGAGATTTAAATCAAAGGGGTTTGGGATATAAATTCAGCTACTAATAACATTGGTAGCCCTTCAGTATAAGTAGGGGCTATTTCATTTATGGAATTTGGCCACTTGTTTTTCCATCCTTCTTTGCTATAATGTGTTTAGTAGTGTTGATGGAAAAAATTAAAATGCCTGCAGTGTTTGGGTTGCAAGACGCCCACCTGGTTATGCTTTTATCGACTTTGATGACCGAAGAGATGCACAAGATGCAATCAGGGATCTGGATGGTATGGTCCCTTACTCATGAATATGGTTTCTTATCTAACCTTCTGGCATTCAATCTTTTTCTAAATATGTTGCAGCTTCATAATCGATTTTATTTTTTTTGCTCTATACATTAACATCTGTAAAATTTGGCTCACTGTTCTCTTCCTGATATACTAAACAGGTAAGAATGGATGGAGAGTGGAGCTCTCGCATAATTCTAGAGGAGAAAGGGGTGGGGGCCGTGGAGGAGGTCGTGGTCGCTCTGGATCTGATTTGAAGTGCTACGAGTGTGGTGAGTCTGGTCATTTTGCTCGTGAATGCAGGGTGCGAGGAGGTCCAGGTCCTGGAAAACGTAGAAGTCGTAGCCCTCCTAGATATCGGAGGAGCCCAAGTTATGGCCGCAGGTCAGAGGAGAACTTTTCAAATATACAGTAGGTTATGGCATTCGCTTTTACCCCCTCATAATGCCCTTTTTTGAAACAGGAGTTATAGTCCTCGGGGACGTTCCCCCAGACGCCGAAGCGTGTCACCTCGTGGCCGTAGTTATAGTCGATCTCCATACCGTGGAAGAGATGAAGTTCCTTATTCAAATGGGTGAGTTTCCCAACTTGAGATCATTTTCTTATATTAACTTAGTTGATTGGGCATTCTTTTTTTTTTTTTTTTTTGTGTTCGTACCTGATTAAAGTTGGGTGTTTCTAGATAATGTGCATATAAACCTTAGGATTTGTCCCTTGGATCTTTATTTGAATTATTTGTATCTGTTTGTTGTTTCATGCCTTAGTTTGCATAGCTTGTTTTAAGTGGTATTGCTAATTTTGGCACATTGTTTTGGTCTCCTGCTATTCACACATGTTTGTTTTTTATGTGTTTCATATTGATGATGAATTTATTTATTCATTCATATTGATAATGAATCTTATCAATGCTCTTATTTCCCCCATCTCTCTTCTGCTTTGTAATGCAGAAATGGCCTCAGGGACCGAATCAGAAGCAGGAGCTGAATGGAACAGTTGATTACTTGTCTCATTTGGGAGTTTTTGGATGTGTGTGTTACTATGCTTGACTTAATCGCAGCTGTGTAAGTGAGGCCATGCCCTCAACTTCAACGGCTTTAATTTCCGTATGATATTATAAGTGTGTCTTTTAATTTCTTCACTTTTTCCCTTTTTAAGAACCATTATCTTAGCAACTTAGACCTCTTGTACTTTTATGGCATCTATTATGTTTAGAAAGGAAATATCCTAAAGAATGCTGCTAAAAATTTACTTTTGTTTTCTTGTGAGGTGTCTTCCGGTACTGCTTCATTGGTTTTCTGCTTCCCCACTCTGTGGTTTCGTTCTTCACTGCCCTGCTGTGGGATCTTCAATTTCAAAGATTGTGGATCCCAGGTAGCTACATCACTAGATGCTTCTGTTTGCTTGAATCTCTGCGGCTATGACACGCCTCACCTCAAAGTGTAGTGGTATATAAAAAGTAGATATTAAAGATGATGAATGGCATCACAGTCATATGGCAGGTACCTAATTTATTACAGAGAGGTTGAGGAACTCACATTCTCGTTAAACAATTGATTGCATATCAGCAAGGTCATTGATTGCACTTTCTCTCTGGTTTCGTTCTTCACTGCGCTGCTGTGGAATCTTCAATTTCAAAGATTGTGGTTCCTAGCTAACTACATCACTAGATGCTTCTGTTTGATTGAATCTCTGCGGCTATGACGCGCCTCACCTCAAAGTGTAGTGGTATATAAAAAGTAGATATTAAAGATGATGAATGGCATCCCAGTCATATGGCAGGTATCTAATCTATTACAGAGAGGTTGAGGAACTCACATTGTCGTTGAACAATTGGTTGCACATCAGCAAGGTCATTGGGCTGGTATCTGAAAGCTTACTCATGGAAGTCCATGGCATCAAGGGTAGCATGAAACAACCTAGGTCCTGTGATTCCCTTTTCTATATCCTCTGCTTCTAGCCTCTTTGTCTTTTTTGCTCCCTCTTTAAATCAGTTATTTGCTTCTCTTTTATGCCATTTTAAACTATTTTTTGTGCCCCTTTTCCTTTTATAATATTCTTTATCAAAATCTTTTCCTGTTGTTATCTCTCCGTGTCATTGGGGGAGATGTTAACAAAATTTTGCCAAAATATAGCCCCACACGGGTTACTAATAAATTTCAAGATTTAGACTTCTCTGTATTTGTCTATACAAATTTAGATATTTTCCTTTTTATCATAAAGTGGCTTTGCGACCTATTAAAACTCAGAATTTTGAAAGATTTGCATCAGAATCTAGTAAAGATATGTTGCACTTTGTTTTTTTATGCTGTGTGTTAACCTCTTTTGAACTTCTTTCCTTTTATCCCTTTAAACTCCGTATGCTATAAAAAAAAATCCTTTTCTCTATTCTGCTTTCAGTAGGAGACAATAGTGGTTTATGATTTGCCTTTTGAAATTTTTGCTACTTCAAGTTTTCAATGAAATGTTTTCATTTCTTTGAAATTTTTGATGAGGGTGAATTGCTTGTGAGAGATTACACCAATCTTCATTTCAATCATCTATATTAGAGTGGGTCAATGCATCTTAGCAACCAATGTACTTGTTGCTTTGTCTTTGATCGAAGAGTCTGCTCTTACCCCGTGGGAAACAATGTCCCGTTGACTTCACCTGTCTTCTCAAATTGCCTTTCTCGCGACAGTGTTTGAGTGTGTTTTATGATCTATTTTGTATTCAAATAGCTTGAAACTTTCAAATGAATCTTACCTTCGAATTAAATTTTATTACTTTTGTTGAGGTTTGTGTTTCAAGCCTACTTTCAATTGTCAGATTTAATGTTTGTGATAACAGGGGAATGCGTTGTCTATTCCCTTTTTGATACTGTTAAGAGTGGGTGATAGTTCCAACAAATTTTCACGAGCTAGCTTTTGAGGTTGAATTAGTATTAGGTGACATTTTTACAGATAGAAACTGCTACTTTTGATGTTATGTAGGTTTTGGTCAACTTTAATGCTTTCAAGTATTAATATCTCATTATTATATTATGATGCTTTTTGACTTGCTAGTTAGGGGTACAATTGTAGTATTGACCAAAGTGATTTTCGAATATGTAGTATTCTTTCTTGTCCAGATTTATGACAAAGATTTTAGAGATATAATCAAATATTTACATGTTAAGTTGAGAATTATTGTGATTTTGTAGTAATATCTTGTGTTATTTTCAGATTGATATATATTATTTTTAACGTCTCAATTTATGTAGCATAAAAATTTTTAATTCAAAATTCTTGTATATACGTTTATAATTTTTTTTTCTTGCAATTTTTTAAAAATATATATCATATAAGAAAAAAAAGTAGGACAAATATAAAACGTAGAGTGTTGAAATTTTATAAATATAGTGGGCTAGAAGCAGATATTTGGATGAACAATTGTCCGTTTCTAGATTAATACCTTTTGTTTCAAATTATATTACTCACATTTTGTATTAGTCGATTTTGAAAAGAATAACATATTTTTATATTTAGTAATAATTTAATTTTAGCATATTTATTATCATTAATGAAATAATTTATTGTCACACAAGTATATCTTATTTTGGATGAGTATTTTTTTAAAAAAAGTAATTACTGATTTTATGATACCTTTAATTATTATTACTTATAGTAATATAGAACAATATTATGATAAATTTTCATTTGTATTATAAGTAAATTATGCATGTAGTATAAATGTATTATCAGTGTCAAAATATGTTGTGATTGTTTGGTATGAAATTGGACAAAAGTTTTTATTATGATAGATGTATGATCCATTAATAAAATTTGTATTATATATGTATTATAAATAGTTGGAGAATAAGTTAAAAAAATTATTTTATTTTTATTTGATTTGATGTAGAAATTAAAAAAATTTAAATTGTATGATCTTAAATTAATAATATGTCAAGTGCATTAAAATATTTATTTAAATATGTCATATGAAAAATTAAAATTAAAAACATCGCTACCTACTATTAAATCAAATTGATAACATCTTATTTATAGTTTAAGTTTTTAAATGACAAGTAGGCTAATAGCATCTTATATATAGACTTAGGCTTGATGATAGCTTGGACTCTGAAGCACCATATGGGTAATAGTATATAGTATTAGCTTCATTTTGTAGATTCTTACTTATGATACTATCTATTGTTATCTGGTATTTATTATGTTTTTATTATCATATTATTTTATTGTTACTAATATTTCTTTTCTAAATGGCTTGCACTGCTTTCTTTGTTAGTTATCATATTTTTTAAAAAAAAATTATGTGGATAAATAAATAATAATAGTTAATTATCTAATATAGCTATAGTTTGAATTGATTATGTCTCGCGGCAAACATCTAACTATAATTACAATTTGATTTTTGTATAATTCGCGCAATTTATACAAAGGTTGTGCGTGACTATGCAAAAGTTGTGCGCGAATCAAATTGTATATCGAAATATACAAGCAGTGTGAATTGTATAGCGAAATATACAAATGCTATACAAAAACTGCGAATTGTATAGCGAATTTTACAAATTTTATGCGAATTTATCCAAAGGTTGCTATAACTATAACTATAATAATGAAATGCAATTATCCAAAGTGTAGCTATGGAGCACAATTAGACTTTATATATTTGTCATTTATGAAATTTGCTCGTCATTTACTGTCCTTTTATCTTTTGTTAACAACTTTGATTTATTGCATTTGAGATAGCGTCCTTTGGAAACAATCTCTTCACTTACATATTTATATTAGGTAAGAATAAGATGTGCATACACTTTATCCTCTTCAAACTTATGAATTTCATTGTTGTTGTGGTTGTTAAAATATAAGACTTATGAATTTCATTGTTGTTGTGGTTGTTAAAATATAAGATTAACCAAACAATTTTTGTGACAAATTGTAAATGTCAAATTAAGGTTCAATAGAACATTTACTTTAAAGTATATTTGTGTAACCAAACCGTGTATCTTCTCTCACAATTTATCAACTCTTTCTTCCTCTCTCTATATAAGAGACATTTCATTCATATATTCCCACAACTCTCTCCAAAACCAAAATTACTTAGCCATGAAAACACAAAATTGGTCATTACTAAAGTCACTCATGAGCAAAGCAACCATGAAGATAACTTTTCTACTTAGCTCCAAAATATACAAATGGAAATTAACTTCAAGATTTCTAAGTTTTCAAAGGAAGCAACCTATGAAGTTATTCAAAAGGTCTAAGAGCTCATTATACGATGCAATTCGCGACATAGATGATCAATTTGAACAACAAGAGAGTCCTTCTACACGTTGTATTCGAAGAAGCAGGAGTACTATTGGTCGCAATAATGTCAGTTATGACGATAATAATAGTGATGATGATGAATATGATGTTGATAAGAGAGCGGAGAGGTTTATTGCTAATTTCAGAGGACAACTTAGATTGGAAACACAAATATCTTTGGAGCTTCGATATTGCAAGTGATCCATTAAGGTTTCTTTGTGAGCTAGTAATGGATAATTGAGGGTTTTTGGAGGATATAATTTATTTTTTAATTTGTTAGTTTCTCTTCGTTTATTGAGTTCTATAATAAGATAAAAATAAATAGAGTGTATATATAATTAGTGGTGTGCATCGGTCGGTTCGGTTCGATTTTATTTATTATTAATTTTTGATTTTTAAATATGCTAAACCAATAAAATAATTTTTATCGATTTTTGACCTATCGGTTTTAAGTCCTTAACGGTTCGATTTTCAGTTTACCCGATAAGAATGATAATGAGAATTTGCATTACTAAAAAGCTATGTTTACAAACTTGCAACAGTTATAATTAATTAATTACAGACTAAAATACTAAAGTGGATAACTAATCAATTAAGTACTATAAAGATTAAATATGTAAAGTATTGCTATAGTGTCCTATTACTATTAAATTACTAATATTTAATATTTACGAATTGATAAAATAGTAAATTATTATAATCTTATTGGGTAATTGGGTTATCGGTTTACCCAATAACCCAATGTATATGTAGTTGTTTAATTTTTTTTCTTTGATAGTCATGATTTGATTGCAACCATTAAATTTGAGTATATATATGATGGCATGCTTTTTTCTCTCTTTTTCTTGAATATATTGCAAATAAATCATCAAACAATTTCTCTTTATGAATTTGAATGACCCAAGAAAATAAAAAGGATAAAAGATTCATCTTATTGACTTGTTTCTAACCTTTAAATTTTAAATCTTAAATCCCTTTTATGAAGTTAATTAAAGACCAAGTGATGAAAGTTTTGTCCTTGGAGCCCACGATTTATAATTTCGTAATATTATATTCTCTTCGACTCAATTTATGTACAACAACAACAATAACATATCCGATGAAATCTCACAAGTGAAGTCTGGGGAAGATAGAATATACGCAGACCTTACCACTATCTAAGTAGAGAGGCTGTGATATCATTTTTTTTAATTCATCTAAAAGAGAAGGTTACCTATATTATAATTAGAAATAAATTAATTTTAAAATTTTATTTTTATCCTTAATAAAATAATTTATATTCACACACACACATATATAAAAATTATCTTAGATCACAAATTTAAAAAATCTTCTTTATTTTTAAAAATCACACCAAAAACTAAATGACATCATTAAAAAAAAGGATGAAAGAAGTATTATATTATATTATATTATATTATATTATATTATATTATATTATATTATATTATATTATATTATATTATATTATATTATAGAGTCATGATGGACTATACATGTCCTATAATTGTGAAACGCAGCCAAAACTTGGTTAAATACTTAAATTAAAAGTTTGTCCTTGGAACACACGTTTAGTAACTTCAAAATTAACCATGCATATTTTTTCCTTAAAGCTATATATACTTTTTGTTTTACATAATCTCCAACATCAAACACATCATTACTATATATCATTAACCATTAATAATCATCATTAACCATTAATAATCATTATCATTATTAGCTATTACGGACAACTATCATCAACACTACATATCCACAGTCACCATCATCAACAACTGCTCCAGTTGACAACTAATTGAGTTGACACCTATAATCACCATCGTTAGTTGTTATCATCGCTAACCATTATATCATTATTTCTTAGAAAAATGTTGAAATAATATTAGGCTTATTAATATTTTCTTTGACTTTAAGGCTTATAAGATTTTAAATAAAAATAAATTTTATACATTCATAAATGCTTAAAATAAACACTTTTAAGATATTTTTTACTATTTATATAATATCTTAATATTTAAATATGTATATAGAAGAAAACATATTAATTTTTAATAAAAATACATGGAACCTAATTAGTCAACCTCATGTTAGACATAAGGTCTATTTTCTTAAGGTGTCAAGTGTCAACATTGTAATGAAGATAGTGAATTCAAGTCTCATCAACACTGTTTGTCAAACAAAATTTTTAGATAACTGGACCATGTAAAAAAAAAAAGATAAATGTTACACGTGAGAGGACATATCGAAAATATAGTTAACTAAAAAATAATACCTTATCTAACAATTTAAATTTTTGGGTAAATATTTATCCTTTGATGTCTTTTATTTTTCTATTGGCTAAGGCACCTTGGGTCAACCCACATAGCTTGCAGAGATATTTGTTCATTTTTAATAAGTAGAATTAGACGAAAAATCACCGTATAGCTGAAAGTTGCCAAATCAATCTGAAAGATGTTGGTTTATTTTACGGCGGACCGTCAACTCCAACTGATAGATAGAATAAAGTTACTTCCTTTTCTTAGAGTCAAGTGACTTTCGCTCCTACTCGCGAGGAAAGAAAAAAGAGCGATAGGGCTCAAATTTGATTATTTGCAACATGGGAGCAGATTCCCCAAAAAATTTCTGGAAACAATGAGAAAAAAAAGATATCTTAAGGAGTTAATTAAATTATATTCCTATTCTTTTTCAATTTACAAAAAATTATTAAATTTATTGGAATCTGGATATATCTTAAAACATTATGATACATCACATTATTATTTCAAATACATTCCTCAACGCCTTGATACATTGCGTCTCGATTTCAAATACATCATTGAATGTCTCGATATACTGCATATGTTCTGATATATTGCATGAAGTGATATATCTGATCGATACATCGCATGATGTATACGAGAATTAAGATGGTATTTTTATAATTTTTCAAATGGTGAAATTTTTTAAAGAATATAGTAAAATAAGTTATGTATTTAGATAATTATATTTTTCCTTTTAATAAATCCTAATCCATGTGGTCCTTTTTTTTCAAAGGATAAAAGTTTTATCCTTGTGTTGTATCTTGAGGTAAAGTCAAGCCTCTTTTTTTTTCTTTGTTTTTTAAACTTATTCTCATGATATATAACATCTCTACAAACCAAAAAGTTATATGACAAGTAACAAAGATCAAAATAAGGTTCAAGTGTGTAGTGTGAATATAAGTTTTTTTTTGGCTAGCCAAAACGTGTAACTTCTCTCACAATCTTTAGCTCTTTTCCTATATATAATGTAACTTGTCTCACAATCTTTAGCTCTTTTCCTATATATAAGAGACACCTTAGCTTCCTTTCCTTACAACTCTTGTCTAGCAAAAATACTTAGCCATGAAAAAACAAAATTGGTCACTATTAAAGTCACTCATGAGCAAAGCAACCAAGAACATGACTTTGCTACTTAGCTCCAAAATGCACAAATGGAAATTAACTTCAAAAATCTTACGCTTTCAAAGGAAACATCCTATAAGATTATTCAAAAAGTCTAAGAGCTCGTTATACGATGCAATTCGCGACATAGATGATCAATTTGAACAACAAGAGGATCCTTCTACACGTTGTATTCGAAGAATCAGAAGTACTATTGGTCGCAATGATGTTAATTATGACGATAATGATGATGAAAATGATGTTGATAAGAGAGCGGAGACATTTATCGCTAATTTTAGAAGACAACTTCAATTGGAAAGACAAATATCATTGGAGCTTCGATATTGCAAATGATCCATGATGAGCAAGTAATGAAGAGTATATTGAGAGTTTTGGAGGACATAATTTATTATATTTGTGTCTTAATTTTATTGAACAAATTAAATTGGTATTTGAATTCTTTATTTATTATTGTGATGATGATAGCTATTGCTATTGCTATTGAATTGATTGTTGATGAATAGTGTTATAAGTTCTATTTATGGGATAAAAGGTATTATTAGGAGTACAAAAATTGATAATATATGCAATCATAACTTTTCTACAAATTAAAAGATAAATTTTTCTTTCAGCTGTTTTTTCATGTTATGTTATATATTCTCAATAACATCATCTCGCTACAATAACTAACAGAATACCGAGACATATAACATTGTTATAGAGATGTTTGATTACACAATCTTGGCATGGTTATATATGATGGCAAACACATATTATGTTATATATTCCTTATATAACATCATCTCGCTACAACAACTAACAGCATACCGAAACATATAACATTGTTATAGAGATGTTTGATTGTACAATCTTGGCATGGTTATATATAATAGTAAACACAACAATTAACAATTGCTCCACATTTTGGTGTAATACAAGCAAATTGTTTTTTCCAAAACAAATGTAGGAAAAGTTGTTACAATGTCCACTTAAAAGATTTAACACCAATTAGTATACTTCTTTTGGGCAAAACTAAAAAGCATACAACAATGAATAATGATTTATACAATTAGTGTAAACTCACTTGGGATCTTGCAAAGAGATGACAGTTTCAAAAGCACTAGCCAATGCTTTCACCCTATTCTTTCTTTGCTCTCTAAGTTTACTTGCTGTCTCTTCAATCACATCATTTGATGATACTGATGAACTTTCCTTTTTATGCATCAAATATGGATAAGCCTTTGCAAATGCCATTGTATTTGTGCTAATTTTGGTATTGTTCTCTTCCTTTTCTTTGTTGTTTCTTCCTTCACTTTCCTCTTTCTTCTCGTCTTGATCGATCTTTAAATCCAACTCTTTTTGCTCCTCTTTCTTTTGTTGACAATCATCCAATGCTTTTAATGGTGTTTCACTTTCATCCCCTTTCTCTTTCTCTTCTTGTTTCTCATTTTCTTGTTTTTCTGTCTCTTCAAGATCAAGATTACTAGGCTCAAGATTCTTGGTTTCTTCTAGTTTGATGATGCTTGTTTCTTCTACTAGTTGTTGTTCTTCTGGTGCATCTATCTTGATAACTTCTTGATTTTCTACAACATATAGTGAGGATGATTCAGCAGCCTTGAGGTATTCGTCGATGTTTACTGTTTCACTTAGCTCTCCATCGTCTTCATTGGCTAGTTCTTGGAGTTCCTCTTTTTCCAACTCTCCACACACATGAGGGTAAATGTTACTCGCAACGGTATCTGTCAAATTAGATGTGATGACAGCAGGAGTATCTTGCTTTTTAGTGATAGGTTTGTTCATGTTCAATGCCTTAGCATAGAGGCCAGTGCCATTTTGTTTTCCAGTAACATCCTTAATAGTAGTACGAGGTGTTTTTGGCAATATATGCAAAAGGGGTCTTTGAGAAGTGGAATTTTTACTTGAAGATGGTATTGGTGGTTTGGGGATTCCCTCCCTAGGATTAGAGGATGTTCTGTTTTTTAGCAGAGGAGAAGACAGAGGAGGCTTATGATCGATCGATAACCTTCTTCGTGTTGGAGTTTGCTTCCTATGAATGTTGTGATCACTTTTTTGGACAACTTTCCTGCTTTGAGGACTATTATCGCGAAAAGAAGTTGGAGGAAGTCTATGATCGAATGATAATCTCCTTCGAGCTAGAGTTTGTTTGTTCTGAATGTTGGAATCACTAGTTGATGAGGCTACCTTCTTGCCATGAGTGGTATGATCAAGATTTGAAGATTGGGGAGGCCTATTATCAAACGATAATCTTCTTCGAGCTAGAGTTTGTTTATTGTGAATGCTAGGAGGAACACATGATGATGAGGCTAGCTTCTTGCTTTGAGCATTGTCAAAACTAGAAGGTGGGGAAGGCCTATTATCGAAAAAACTTCCTCGAGCTACATTTGGTTTATTGTGGATGATGTTGAGATCATTTGACGAGGTTGGATTCTTCTTGACTTGAGTATTATCAAGATTCAATGAAGGCCTATCCACCAATGTTCTATGATTTAGAGTTTGTTTATGGTGAATGTGGGGATAAGTTGGTGGTGTTGGTTTCTTGCCTTGAGTTTTATCAGGACTAGAAGAAGCTTTGGACTTGAGATAGGTATTTTTCCTATTTGAGGCAATAAGATTAATGGCATTTGTGTGTGCAAGAGAACTTGTCTTGGATGTGCTAAGGGTCCTCTTGCCCTTTACTAGAGGGACAATGTCCCTTGTCTTTGTTGCCATTCCTTTGCCTCAAGTCCTCCACAAGACTACTTGGATCTGCAAAAGGTGATAACAAGTTAGTTTCAAACCTATGTTGCTCGAACTGTTCAAAAGTGTCAGCAGGTTCGTGTCGAATTCCCCAAAAGTAGTATATTTTTTGGGCATATGACACGGATGTGGCATTTGAGAGTGAAAAGTCCGGCAATTTAAGTTTCAACTGTGGTTATCGCTGACATAGTTAACTGTAGTTACCTAATAATTTGATCATAGTGTTACGACTTTTAGACAGACAATGTATATAAGTTAAAATCTTTTAGCAATATATAAGAACATGGTGAATAAAAGCTTCTCCACTTTAACACGTTAGTTTTGACTATGATTATAACTAATATAGTAAATACAATACGTTCAATATATATAAGTTAAACTCGATCTTTAAGCCATAAAAGAACATAGCAAATAAGAACTTCTTGATAGTACGTGGAGATATTTTTATTGTAAAGCTTATCATTTATGTATTGGATAAAAATAATACAAGAGGAGGAGTTTATTTAAGAAGGGAAGAAAATTCCTACAATTATTTAACAAGGGAAAACTAAAGAAAGAAAATTGATTTAATGCTAAAATCTTTTAAAGAATGGAAATTCTTATTATCAAAAATTAATTCTCTTTTCATTATTTTCTCCTCATTATTGAAAATTTACATAAATTCTTTTTTGGGACTTTATCTCTAGACTCAAATTACAATTTTCTGGAGCACAACAACAACATACACAGTGAAATTCCATAGGTGAAAACTGGAGAGAGTAGAATGTACTCAGACTTTACCACTATCAATTTATCTATATTTTCTAGAGAACATAATCACATAAATATAAATGCCATTAATTTCAATAAAAAAAGAAAAAATCATTCATCAAAATCTCAGCAAATCCAGAAGAAAATATATGATAATTTGTTCTCTTTCTTTTTTACCAATTTTGATTTTAATTTTTCAATCATAACACATGTAATAATTTTCTTGAAATCATCAAAAGCAAATGTAGATAATTGATAAAGGAAAGAAAATGTACCTTTTCAATAAATAAGATGAGCAAAAGCCTTCATATTATATATGGATAATTGATAGGAAAAGAAAAGTGAGGGATTTGAGAAACAATAAAAGAAAGAAGGAAGAAAAGGAAAGAAATATTAGGGAAAAAGAGTTTATAAGAAGGATTTATTTTAATTGGTTTTGAAAATTTAGTTGGTAACATTTTAAGCTTAAATTATGCACAACCAAAGGTTGTGAAAAACATTTAAAAACTTTCAATTTAATTATTTGGTATTGAAAGTTCACTGATTCGACTAATTCGAATTAAAATTAAAATTGCTTTTAATGTTTTTCTATGGCTTTAATTTTTATTTCTTCTCTGATTTTACATATATTGCACAAAAAAGGCATATTTATGTTTATCGATAAGTGAAACGACATGTGTGCCCTTGCAATAGAAGCCAACATATTGCCAACTTTTGAAGCAAGCTATATATGGTTCGAGTCCACAGAAAACTTATGACGATTTGATATGATTTGTGATTAATCTAGTAAGATAGTCAGATGATCATGGTTTCAAAGCTAGAAAATAAAAAAAAATATGACATACAAGTTATGATTAAAAGGTTTATAACTTCATTCTATATTCAATCTGATTAACTGGTTCAATAACTGATAAATCATACCAGATTGTCATAGTATCTAAGCTACAATGTAGAAATTTCATGCATTATTTTTGAAGCATCTAATATGTCAATTTCTATTGTAAGGACACATGTTGTTTTGTTGCCAATATAAATGAAGAAATGCTTATGTTTGTAAGATATACAAAAATTGGGACAAAAACGTCAAATGTATATCAATTCCATAGCCATTCCTAGCAATTGATTTCTATAGGCCCAAATATTATAGGGCTGAAACGTGGCCCAAATGAATGTATTTTTTTATTTTTACCTTTTTCAATAAGGGTGCATTTTTATTCCTTTTTTTGTAAAATTTTTACAATATTCCTCTTATACATAATACGTGAAACAACATCCAAAAAGAATCAGAAACATCATAAAATATTTTAAGAGAAATTGCTCATATGATAAATATTTTTAACTTTTAACCTTGAAATTATAAATTTGACTCATAAAGGGATCAAATAAAAAAGTAGAAACTTATTTAAAAAAATTGGTCGCAAACAAATTATAAATCCTAGACACTGCCGGCTTTTAATTTTAGAATTAAAGGTCATCTTAGCAATTAATATTTCTTTTCTTCTTATTATTCTTTTTTTTTTCTTTATATTAGTAAGACACGTGTTTCGATGAAGCTAATTAAATCCTAATTTTTGTTTATATAAAATATACTATAAAGATCAAATAAATCTCAACGAGGTCCGCATCATCTCGAATCATGGAAAAATTTAAGAGTGCAAAGAATTAAGTGAGGAACAAAATTATATCCGTACTGTTTTGTCGATAATATTTTTGTCTCTTCAAATTTTTGTTTATGATTAATTTATTTTTCATATGTTTAAAATTTATCCAATAAATTCAGATAACTGGTTTGGTTGATTAGGTTTATCCATTTATTAAATCACTAGTGGCGAAGGCCCGTGCTAGCATGGACTCAATATAAATTATTTTTTAATTTTGATTTATGGAACATAGATATATTTTTTTCTATATATTTTTGAAGATATTGTAAAATTATAATTAAATCAGCTAAAAAAATATTATGAAGTCGTTAAAGCAGACACATCAATACACAGCTGCTTTGAAAAGATTAAATTAAAAAGCTCACAAATTATTTTTTGTTGGCTCACCGGAAGCTGCAACATAAATTATTTTTTAGTCTCGATTTATGTGACATCGAGAGATATTTCCTATATATTTTACAAGATATCGTAAAATTATAATTGAAACAGCTAATGAAATATTATGAAGTCATTGAAGCAAATATGTCAATACACAGCTACCCTGAAAAGATTAAATTAAAACTAGTGAAATATTATGAAGTCGTTAAAGCAGACAAGTCAATATACAACTACTCTGAAAAGATTAAATTAAAAAGCCCATAAATTATTTTTTGTTGGCTCACCAGAGGCTGCAATATAAATTATTTTTTAATCTCAATTTATGTAACATTGATAGACACGTCAATACGTAACTGCATTGAAAAAATTAAATTAAAACATAAAATATTTTTTATTGGCTCCATATAATAAAGACGAAAAAACAAATGATTAAAATAGACAAAACAATCAAAAACTGTTCAAATAGACGAATACAATTGGGAGGTGTTGCTTTATTCTTTGCTTTCCCTAGCCTCTTATGTATAAGAGAAATATATTAGTAATAAACTAGAGGGAGTAAGGGACCTACACATTTCTAATTTTATAATCCACTTATTTTATTGTGGAGAGAATATTACAAGTGTATTAATATTGTCATCCAATAATATTTTATCTTAAAAAAAAATATTATTGAAAAGGGCAAAAAGAGAAGGGACTGCAAATATATAATAAAATACTACAATGGAGTACTTTGATTGTTATTATTTTTTAACTTAAATGGAGAGACCAACTCAAATTTTCATTTTAAAATATATAAAATAGAGAAACTTGAAAAGTTTGTCTATAATAATTTGACAATCTCAGAGTATCTCTATTATACAAATATATCTGCTAATTTAATTCCAATTTGTTTAGTCTAAACTAATCTAATTGTTCCCCATCTAACCCTCATTGATTAGACATTATAAGAAAAATAATTGCAAAGGATGAGCTTTATAATACTAATGTCTTTCCTCAACCATCCCATTGAGAATTTTTTTCAAGGAAAAAAAAAAGAGAAAAAAAATTAAATAGTAATAAAATAATGGTGAAGAGTAATGTGTTGAAGAAGTCCTACATCAATCAATTATGTGATTGGTATGTTTATATGATTTGGATCATTTTTATTTTTAAATTATTTTTGAATAGAATTAGATTAAAACTTCATTTCTTTTATCATATGTAGTATCTAGGCAAAGCTCATCCCGATTTATGTTTACAGTGTCGGATCTTCGTATTAAAATTGTTCACGCTTCAAATATTTAGTTTTGAATGTGAGTGGGGTGTTGATTATGAAATGAGTAGTTTCTTTATGTTTTGGATAATTCTCACTTCTTTTGAATTAATTTTTGGAGTTTTTTGTTTTGTTTTTCACCCAATACAGGTGTATGGTACTTGCGTTAGAGTTTGATTAGATTTAAAATAATGCAGAAAAGTCCCACATTGGGGGGGTAAAATACTTTCTCACAAAGGCGGGCTGTCGGGGGATCGGACCCAATTTTCTCGAAAAATTACACCAAGTAGTTCGTAACAAGCCCACCAATAATCGTTGGTGGCCCGATAGCGCCGGACGAGGTCTGATAGCATTTTATGGGCCAAGGAATAGGAAGATGGTAATTTTAGTGGTTTTTCGTGGGTATTAGCCCACGACATCTGGAGTTGTTGGTGGCTCGGGCCCAATTTTCTTGAAAAGAAATACCAACACATCTTTAGTGAGCCCGCCAAGGACCCTAGGTGGTTTGGAGGCACTGGACGAGGCTTGGTAGCATTTTATGGGCCAAGAAATAGGAAATAGGCGATTTCAATAGTTTTTCATGGGTGTAAGTCGAAGAAATCTGGGGCTGCCGGGGGGCTCAGGCCCAATTTCCCCAAAAAAATAACAGCAGCCTATCTGTAACGAGCCACCAAGAGTCCTAGGTGGCCCGGCGGTGCCGGACAAGGCCTGGTAGCATTTTATTGGCGAAGGAACAGGAAACAGATGATTTCGGCAATTTTTCGTGGGTATTAGCTCACGAAATCTAAGGATGCCCGGGGCTCAAGCCTAATTTTCACAAAACATTATACCAACCCGTCCATAATGAGCACTTACCAAGAGTGTCAGGTGGCCCAGCAACACCAAATGAGGTCTGGTAGCATTTTATGGGCCAGAGAACAGGAAATAGGCGATTTCGGTAGTTTTTTGTGGGTGTACTCCATGGGATTTGGGAATGGTGGGGGCTCGGGCCCAATTATCTCGAAAAATTACACCAACCCGTTCATAACGAACCCTACAAGAGTCCTAAGTGGCTCGGCGGTATTAAACGATGCCTAGTAGCATTTTACGGGCCAAAGAACAGGAAACAAGGAATTTTGATAGTTTTTCATGGGTGTTAGCCCACAAAATTTGGGGTTGCCAGAGTCTTGGGCCCAATTTTCTCTAAATATTATAATAACCCATCTGTAAAGAGCCCACCAAGAGTCCTAGGTGGCCTAGCAGCGCTAGATGAGGCCTAATAGCATTTTATGGGCCAAGGAACAAGAAACATGCGATTTCGACAGTTTTTCATGGGTATTAGCCCACGGAATTTGGGACTGCCAGGGGCTCGGACCCAATTTTCTTGAAAAATTACACCAACCCATCATTAATGAGCCTGTTCAGAGTCCCAAGTGTCCTGGCGGCGTCAGACGAGGCTAGGTACCATTTTATGGGCCAAGGAACAGGAAACAAGCGATTTCTATATTTTTTCGTGGGTGTTAGCTCATAGATTGGGGCTGTCGGGGGCTCAAGCCTAATTTTCCTAAAAATTTACACCAAAACGTCTGTAACGAGTCTGTCAAGAATTTCAGGTGGCCCGATGGTGTTGGACGAGGCCTGGTAGCATTTTATGGGCAAATGAATAAAAAACAGACGATTTCAGTAGTTTTTCTTGGGCGTTAGCCTACGGAATCTAGTGTTGTCGGGGGCTCGGGCCCAATTTTCCCAAAATATTGCAATAACTTGTCTGTAACGAGTTCGTCAAGAGTCCTATATGGCCTAGTGGCACTGGACGAGGTCTTATAGCATTTTATGGACCAAGGAGCAGGAAATAGGCAATTTCGGCAGTTTTTTGTAGGTGTTAGCCCACAGAATATGGGGTTGTCGGGGGATCAGGCCCAATTTTTCCAAAAAATTACACCAGCCCATCCGTAATTAGCCTGCCAAGAGTTTCAAGTGGTCCGACGGTGCTGGACAAGGCCTGGTAGCATTTTATGGGCCAAGAAACCAAAAATAAGCAATTTCGATAGCTTTTCGTGGGTATTAGCCTAGGTAAGTTGCGGTTGCTAAAGGATCGGGCCGAATTTTCCCAAAAAATTATACCAATCCATCTGTAATAAGCCCATCAAGAGTCCAGGTGGCCCAACGGCGTCGAACGAGGCCTAGTAGCATTTTATGGGCCAAGAAACAGGAAACAGATGATTTCGATAGTTTTCGTGGGTGTTAGCACACAAAATCTGGGGTTGCCGGGGGCTTGGGCATAATTTTCCCAAAACATTACAACAACTAGTCCGTGATGAGTCTGCCAAGAGTTCTAGGTGGCGAGGCAGTGCCGAATGAGGCATGATAGTATTTTATGGGCTGAGAAATAGGAAACATGTGATTTCGATAGTTCTTCAAGGGTGTTAGCCAACATAATCAGGGGCTGCTAGGGGCTCCGACCTAATATTTCTGAAAGATTACACCAACCTATTAGTAACAAGACAACCAAGAGTCCCAGGTGGCTCGACGGTGCCGGATGAGGCCAGGTAGCATTTTATATGCCAAGGAACAGAAAACAGACGATTTTGATAGTTTTTCGTGGGTATTAGCCCACGGAATCCTGGACTGTCGAGGGCTCAAGCCTAATTTTCTAAAAAAATTACACCAACCTATTTGTAACGAGCCCGCCAATAGTACTAGTTGGTACGGTGGCACCAGACGAGGCCTTGTAGCATTTTATAGGTCAAGGAACACGAAACAGGTAATTTCAACAATTTTTCATGACTGTTAGCCCACAAACTTTAGGGGTGCCGGGGGCTCAGACCCAATTTTCTCAAAAAATTACAAATAACCTGTCCGTAATAAGCGCAAAGAGTCCTAGGTGGCCCGTCGGCTCCAGATGGGGCCTGGGAGTATTTTATGGGCCAAAAAATAGGAAACAGACGATTTTGACAGTTTTTCATGGGTGTTAGCCCACGAAATCTGGGGTTGCGGGGGCTCAGGCCCAATTTTCTTGAAAAATTACACTAACCCATCTATAAGGAGCCTGCCCAGAGTTCGAGGTGTCCCAATGCTGCCGAACAAGGCATGGTAGCATTTTATGGGCCACGAAATAGAAAATATGCGATTTTGATAATTTTTTGTGGGTGTTAGCCCACGAAATCTGGACCTACCCAGGGCTCGAGCCCAATTTTCTTGAAAAATTACACCAACCTGTACTTTGCGAGCTAGGTGGCTCAACTGAAGCGGATGAGGTCTGGTAGCATTTTATAGGCCAAGAAATAGGAAACACACGATTTTGATAGTTTTTCGTGGGTGTTCGCCCACGAAATCTGAGGCTGCCTGGGGCTTAGGACCATTTTTTCAAAAAAGTTACACCAACTAGTCCATAATGAGCCCACCAAGAGTCCCAGGGGGTCTGACGGGCCGAACGAGGCCTAGTAGCATTTTATGGGCCAAGAAACAGAAAATAGACAATTTTGGCAATTTTTCGTGGGTGTTAGCTCATGAAATCTAGGGTTTCGAGGGCCTCGAGCTTAATTTTTTCAAAAAAATAACACCAATCCATCCGTAAATGAGTCCGCCAAGAGTCCTAGGTGGCCCGGCGACACCAAACGAGGCTTGGTAGCATTTTATGGGCCAAGGAACAGGAAATAATCAATTTTCGCAGTTTTTCATGTGTGTTAGCCCACGAAATCTGAGACTACCAGGGGCTCGGGCTCAATTTTCCCAAAAATTTACACCAACCCATCTTTAACGAGCCCACCAAGAGTCCTAGGAGGCCTAGTCGGTGCCGAACGAGGCCTGGTAGCATTTTATGAGCCAAGAAACAATTTTGGGTATTAGCCCATGAAATCTAGGGATGCCGGGGGTTTGGGCCTAATTATCCCCAAAAAATTACACCAACTCATCTGTAACGAGCCCTCCAAGAGTCCTAGGTGGCCTGGCGGTGCCAGACCAGGCCTAGTAGTATTTTACTAGCCAAAGAGTAGGAAACAAGCAATTTCGGTAGTTTTTCGTGGTTGTTAGCCCACAGAATTTGGGGCTGTCGGGGGCTTGGCCGCAATTTTCTTTAAAAATTGCACCAACTCATCCATAACGAGCCCGCCAAGAGTTTCAGGTGGCTCGGCGGTGCTGTACAAGGCCTGGTAGCATTTTATGGGCCAAAGAACAAGAAACAGGCGATTTCGACAATTTTCATGGTGTTAGCCCATGAAATTTGGGGCTGCTGGGGGCTCGAGTCAATTTTCTCAAAAAGTTACACCAACCCATCCATAACGAGCCCTCCAAGTATCCCATATGGCGCGGCGACGTCGGACGAGAAAATATGTGATTTCTGCAGTTTTCGTGGGTATTAGCCTACGAAATTTGGGGCTGCCCGGGGCTCAAGCCCAATTTTTTACACCCATCTGTAATTAGCCCGCCAAGAGTCCCAGATGGCTTGGCGGAGCCAGACGAGGCCCCGTAGTATTTTATGGGCCAAAGAACAGAAATCATGCAATTTCAACAGTTTTTTGTGGGTGTTAGCCCACGGAGCTGGGGCTGCCGGGGGCTCGACCCAATTATCCCAAAAAATAATATCAACCCATTCGTAACGAGCCCGCCAAGAGTCCAAGGTGGCCCAGCAGCACCAGAGGAGGCTTGGTAGCATTTTATGGGTCAAGAAATAGGAAATAAAGGATTTTGGCATTTTTTTGGTGGGTGTTAGCCCACAAAATCTAGGGCTGCTGTGGGCTCGGGTCAATTTTCCCAAAATATTATACTAATCCGTCCGTAACAAGTCGCCAAGAGTCTCAGGTAGCTGATGGTGTCATACGAGGCCTGGTAGCATTTTATGAGCCAAGGAACAAGAAATAGACGATTTCGGTTGTTTTTCATGGGTGTTAGCCCACAAATCTAGGGTTGTCGGGGGCTCGCGCCTAATTTTCCCGATAAATTACACCAACCCATCTATAACGAGCCTGCCAAGAGTCCCCAGTGGCCCGACAACGCCAAACGAGGCCTGGTAGAATTTTATGGGCCAAGGAACAACAAGCGATTTCGGCAGTTTTTCGTAGGTGTTAGCCCACGAAATCTGGAATTATCGAGGGCTCGGGCCCAATTTTCTCAATAATTACATCAACCCGTCCGTAACGAGCCCGTCAAAAGTCCTAGATGGCCTGGCGGTACCGCACAAGGCCTGGTAGCATTTTATGGGACAAAGAATATGAAATAGGCAATTCAATAGTTTTTCGTGGGTGTAAGCCCGCAAAATCTGGTATTTTAGGCAAATCTTATATATTTTTAGGTAAAACTAATTACTTATCATTGTGGTACTTTTTTTTTTTCTATTCCTATTAAGAAAGTTATTCTCCTCATTTTTATAAAATTTATTTTTCTATAAAAGAAATATTTTAATCAATCAAATATAAAAAAAAATTAAAACATATTCATTCCAAACACATCCTATATTATTTCGAACTAACAACCAAATATATAATTGAACCAATTTACTATGGGTAATTTAATCAAAAGGATAACAAATGGAATGTTTAAAGACAAAAAAATATCAAGTTAAGAAGTTGATAAGACATTATCTTTGACTTTAATAATGCAATTATATTTTGATCAACATAACAATTGCAAGTGGTTTGAACTTGAAAATATCTCTATTTTCTATAAGTGTCATTGTTAATTGGGAAAACGACCTTATTATAATGATTAGTGTGATTTAAAAAATTCCATTAATTATATATAGACTAATTGCATTCATCAACATAGTAGTCAAAATTTTTGGCATTATTTACTTGGGTAAAAAAGTGAATCAAACCTCTTAATGATATATAATTTTGATTCTTAGGTTCCAAAAGAAAAGGTCTTATAACATCCATTCTCTATAATATTTTTCCATAATAATTATATTTTTCAGGGTATCAATCTTATATTTATATTAATGTTATTTAAAAATATATTTCCTTATAGCAATAAAAAATATTAAAATAATCATGTTCTTACAGAAACATCTAACTATTATATAAAGACTAGATGCAAAGCCCCATACCACCATGAATCGAACAAATCATATTAAAAATGATCTTAGGTATTTTTTTCTGTTTCAATTCCTGTGATATATTTTTTTAATTAATTTAAAAAAATATTTTTTTTATTTAATAAATATTAATGACTTCGACATGAAACATGCAAATCAATTAAAAAAATAAAAAATATTCTTGACATGAAGCAAATACGTCGATAAAGAAACTTTGGTTACTAGGCTCTTGTTTATTATTGAGATTCTGCTAGTACAGGTAGACCAAATGGAAGATGACAAGAATTAGTGACTTCGTGAATATTACGTGTACTCAAATGTCTATTTATTTTATCCATTTGTCTACACTTTCCCAACTCAATCACAATTTTATATATATATAAATATTAGTGACTTCTGACCAGAGGTAATAACGGAACAGATAGAAAAAATTAGACAACTAATTTCTATATATAAATATTTTGTTAAAGTAACCATACCACTAGGATAACAAGATAAATGAACTATTACACTAGAAAACTTTTCTTAAAATCGAGGCGAAAAATAGTAAAGAAAATAATAATCCTCAAGAAAAGAATAGATAGTGATTGTACACTTATTTGCCTATACAACCCAACTCTTAAGATTCATATTAGTATCGGTATAAAAAAAATAGATCCCTTAAGACATCTAGAATATTTAGATTTAAGAATATATCCAGAAAAGAAATATAAGACATTAAAGGACGGAACATTAATAAAGTGTAATTTTTATAAAGGAGACCATATTCTACATACAGACGATAAGCAGTACAGTACGATAGTAGATTTAATTATAAACCTAGGAATCAAAATAAAAGAACAAGA
>BAUE01070558.1:0-24449 GCA_000787875.1 Solanum virginianum | reverse complement strand
AAAAGAATGTAAGTGAGCTATACATGTATGTCATTGATGCTAAGTATAAACGTGAATGAGGTTTGTTTATCTTTGGCTTATCACTCTGCTTGTACTTCAATAGTGGGGATGGGAGAAGAAGGGGGATGATGAGAAGGTGAGGAATAAGTTATACCTACCTCTAAGGCCAGCTATGCAATGCTCAACTCGAGGGCCTCAATATCAACAATCGATCAACTGTCGACCAGCTTCGTCCTTGCCCTATTCTCCTCATCCCTTTAGAAATCAGGCTCTATTCACCGAATATCACTAGATGTTATTAGAGTGACCTCTACATTAGTCTTTTTGTTAGTTAAGCACTCTAATTCATTTGCATAAGATAGTGATAAGGCTAGGAATGGTAGCGAGGTCTGCTCTTGTTTTGCTCTTGTGAGGATTTCTAGGGTGATGATTGCTCCAAGATTCAAACTTCGATAGCCCATGATACAGTTATCTAATACCGCTTTGGAATGTTAGAGTTTCAACTCATTCTGCGATGGCATTAGGTTACTGTTGATAAATTCAAACCAAAACCTTGTCAAAATGTTCATCTCTTTCTTTTAAATAATTGCTTCTTCCTCTAACCACTGAGGAGTAGGAATCCCTATCATTGAAACTAATCGTATTTTTGTATTTTTATGTGCATCCCAGGATGTCATTGATTTCTATTTCACTACACGGGACTTGCACACCTCGAACTTCTACTGCATCAAGAGGTTTGAGCACAACCTTCACCATGCTTTTACCTTTTTGAGTTGCCTTACCATAAGCTTCATAGAATTGACAAACCAAGATAGGAACTTACAAATCTCAAGGTTTGGTGAAATCTTAAAAGTTGTGAAATTTAAGAGTATCCCAAACCATAGATACCTATCAACTACTCCATCAGTAGACAACTATCTCTCCTCTAAAATTGTTCTTTTCCCTTCTGCTCTGAGTTCTTTTAAGTGTCTCAGGGCAATTGTCTCCCAAATCCTTTGAGATGTTTGGAGGAGAGGATCATAAAGGGCCTTGGATCTAGCCTCACTTCAATGCCTTTTCTGACTTGGTTCTGAAGTAGGTCTATGGGTAGGGGTTCTGAACCCTTCTTCCTCTTCTTCTGAACTAGTTCAGGTCATATGTAAGTACCCTTATTTATCACCGTCAGACTCTTGGTGTACAATTACCTTCGTTTTGCCTTTACCTTTCACCTCCCTTTGAGGTTTCTAAGATCCTTGCTCTGCTTAGTCGGGGGCTATAGTGATTGCTCGCATTGCTCAGGATCTATCTCTAGTTACTAGTTCCTTTTTCTTACCCATTTCTACCAAACAAACTCAAGATATTCTGTGAGCATCAATCATCAAACAATTAGTTTCAAAACAAGAGAATCATTCTAGGTGAACAGGTCTATTTGATTGCAAAGCATGTTTAGTGATCCACAGGATAGATTCATCGATTAAATAGACCATCACCTTTTTACATAATTTTGAAACTATCAGTCACTGCTACTTTCGGCAATGGCGGTGCATGTTTCATGATCCATTGAATTGATTTGTAGATGGAAAACTTTTTCATCGAAAGTTGTAGAGTTCAACATGAAAGATCAGCCAAACACAGCAGTCTATGTGACACTTTGGTGCATTGTCAAGTTTACTTCGGTAGTCAAAATGACCATCACCAAAGTTGACTAGCAAGGCCAACACCCATCCATTCAAAATTCACTCAACACCCATGCACACACTAACCTACTATCAATCATCAATACATATTCATTCATCAATTGCTACATTCATATCATTATGGCTATAAACTTTATTCAAGAGACAACTTACCTTTAAGAATGACGTCACTCAATATATCATAAGGCAAGTTCTCTTTGCTCAAAAGAGTTTAGGGGTTACTTAGACTTCACCCACAGCCCACCAGCATAACCAACACAATAAATATATATATTCATTCAACGCATTCTCATTATCATAGTACTATCTCAAATTAAGGCTATCCATCAATAAATAAAGGTCAAAATTGAGACAATACACCATTACATTCAACTTTTTGATAACATATTTATCGAATCTAGCCCTAGCCCACAACATATGCATAATCAATTTGATGATTTTCAAGTGAATAAAAAACACAAATAAACTAAGCACACATGAAATATAGAGTCCTAGAATCACTAAAACATATCAGTCACATGATTTCTCATATTTTTTAACAACAAACTAAGATTAAGGAGCTCACCAAACCTTGATCAAGCCTTCATCATTTCAAAATCATTATTTCAAAAAGAAACTAAAACTAAGGGTAAAAATCATACCTTTATGATGATGTAGTAATCAATGAGAACTCTGTAATAGCTTTTGTTGATGAATTTCTTTATACCAAGAGAAAATTTCCAAATAAAAGACTAAAAGGAGTGTTGGCCTATAAAGAAAGTGAAAAGGGGGTATGAAAATTGAAAAGTCCAAGGCATTTGAAAAGTTTTTAATAGGTTGGTCGGGCATAAGGAAGCGGCGATATTGATTTACACCGCCAAACACTTTCGGCGGTATGCAATCAAGTTTGTAACAATCTTTCTTGATAATATTCAAACCTTAACTCTAATCATGAGAAATGATAAGATTGACCATCACCCAAATGATTCGATGATCCGTCGACTTGAAACTTAGGTCGCCTAATTTGACGACACCTCAAGCGCCATCACCCGACCTTGAAAGGTGGTCAAATTGACAATCATTCCTTAACTCAATAATTCACTGATCAGAGTTGTTTGGTCGCTCTTTTAGCTTTTATCTTAAATAGTCCCTTTTTAGAACCTGCACAAATAAGCACTCGATAATAAAAAAAATTAACCACTCACCTTAGGTTGCCTCCCAAGCAGTGTTAGTTAATGTCGTGGCACGTTGTAGTTCCTCATATCCTTAAGTCACCCATGATCTATCTATTACTGATACCACTTAGAGGTCTTTGGTTAGCTTCAAAGTTTGACAAATGTTGAACATGACCTCATCCTCATTCACTTTGAACCTTAATTTCCCTCTCTCAACATTTACTAGGGCCCTAACGGTAGCCAAGATTCGCCCACCTAAGATAATGGGCACATCCACATCTATCTTATAATCTAGAATCATAAAATCAGCCGATAATATGAAATCATCTACCTTCAGTAAAACATCATGTAGAATTCCTACTGGTCTTTTGATGGACTGGTCAGCCATAAGCAACCCCATCATCGTTGGTGAAGGTGTACCTACCCTTAACTTCTCAAATATAGATTAGGGTATAAAATATATGCTTGTGCCTAAATCACATAGCCCCTTGCTAAATTTGCAAGCTCTAATGGTGTAGGGAATAGTGAATTCACTCAGGTCCTCTTTCTTAGCAGCCAAGTTCTTTGTGAAGATAGCATTGCATTTATGAGATACCTTGATTTTCTCACACTCTAGGGTCTGCTTCTTGGTTACCAACTCCTTCATAAATTTAGCATATCTTTCCAATCTAATTATTGCCTCAATCAGTGAGACATTTATAGATAGAGAATTGAATACAAAAATGAATTTTTGAAACTTTGTATCCTCTTCTTTCTGTTTCATCTTTGAGGGAATGAAAGATCAATCTTAACTTGAGGAGTTTTCAGTTTCATAGTTGAATTCAAATTCTGAGGGGAGGGGGTGCTCTTTTTAACTTTCTCTTTTTCACTACTCTTGGGATTATCAAGAGTCTCATCTCTTTTATCACAACTAAGTCATCATTATCATTAGCACACATAGTATCTTCTTCTTCTTCCAACTCTTTCTCACCTTATTCAACCACAGGTGTTGGCTGAGCAGCTTTAATAATTTTAGTGTTATGTGTCTTGATAGCTGCACTTTGCTGGTTCACACTCTTAGGGTTAGCCACTGTCTCGCTGGGCAGTTCTCCCTTTAGCTGTTGGTTGATATGGGTTGAGATATTACCTAGTTGAGTTTACACTTGCTTAATAGAAGTTGAATGCGAGGTCATCTTTTGATTTAGCTATGAAAATTAGGACTTCATCTCCTTTTGAACTTTGTTGGAGGCCTCAACTTTGTTCAAAATTTGGGTCAATATATCCCAGTCTGAAAGTTTTTCAGGTCCACCACAAAGTCAGCAGCCTTCACCCTATCATGTGCTAGAACATAGTTATCTGTTGCTCCATCACATTCTCCCTAACCTCTAACTTGAGGTTGTTCAAGCATGCTCTATCTCAACATCCAGCACCATTGTTCCAACCTTGATTCTCGGGTATCCTTGGAAAAGCTGGTCGAGAACCTATTATCTAATTACCTATAAAATGAACCTCTTCACTATATCCTTCTTTCTACAATACATTATCATACATAACATCTTCGGCAGTAGCTACAACATTAATACTCTCTCGATTACCTCCTATTACATGCTTAGTCAAGAGATCTAATTGAGTCATTATCTTGGCCATGTTTCATTTCTCTGGTTCCTCAGCAAATTGTTCTTTTGATAGACCCCTGTACATAAATGATACAAGGTTATCCCTAGAATACCAAGCTTGATTAATCTTGGTGATGTCATCCAATAACTCACAAGCAACAACAAAAGTTTGCTTCATAATTCAACTTTGTACTAACTGGTCAACAATACATTTGTTGATTACATCAATACTTACATAGAAATATTGTAACAATAGGTAGTCTAGGCCTCTATGGTTTGGGTATTGGAGCAAGATTTTTTGGAACCACAGTCATGCCTCATATAATGGCTCACCATCAATTCTTTTAAAGTCCTCTGTATTTTTTCTCAGCTTAACCATTTTTGAAGGAGGGAAATTCTTTCAAAAAACGCATCTTAGAGTTCCTCCCACAAAGTGATTAAGTCCAAGGAAGCTTAGATAGACACCTCAATGTTTCTCCAGTGATAGAGAATTGGAAGATCCTCAGCCTTATAGTCTCTTAAAAGACTCCCCAGAAGTTCAAAGGTAAACACATATTGACGAAGTTTCATAGATACTCATGGGGATACTCATGAGTGAGCCCTCTGAACAACTCTTTCAACTAAAGTAGTTGTAACATCATGCTATTGAGGTGAAATATAGCTCCTCCTATAAATGAGGGTAGCTGAATAGCTCTTGTACTCCCCACTTGATTCCAGTCAATATTTTAAAAATCATTCACATCTCCGACATTATCAGCATAGATGTTCCCATCGTATTCCATCCTAACGCTTATTTTCTAAATATCAAAACAAACAACAAAGTAGTAAAACAAGTCTAAATACAAGAACGCAATTCAAGAAACACTTCAGTCACAAACTAATATGGCACTTCTCAATAGTGGCACCAATTTTTGATGGACACTCAATCCTACTACTTAAAGAAAGCAGGCACAGTCATCATCAACATATCACCCAACAATAAAGTTGGGTTCGAATCCCACAGGAAGTGGAGGTTTGAGAGTTGAAGTATTTGATTAAATTAGATAATTTTAGGTTTGAATTGGGGGGTTACAATAATTGAAGATTTAGATTCAGCAAACTACAACTAATTTAGTAAATTAATCAATATATATAAAGAGGTGTCAGGGATGTACAGGTATGAGATTAGATCTACTAATCTTGGTCTCAATATTTGACTATTTGATGTAAAAATAAATGAATAGGCTAGGATTCTAGTAACCTCATTTCAATTACGACCGAGGAGTTTTAAATGATTATATTATAATATCATGCATGGATCGCACTAGGACACGCCTGGCCCAAGAAATCTGTAACACCCCTAATTTCTTTTCATCTGATCTGGAGTGATTGTGCAAGATAATATTGAATAAAGACTAGGAAAAAGATGAAAAAACAAGTTACGAGGGAGGTTTACCAGTCATAGAGAGGTTTACGACTTGTACACTGGGGTTTCATATGAAATTCTAATGTTTCAGACTGAAGGTTCATCTTTCTTATGAGAATAAATTACAACTCGTAACATAAATTATGACTCGTAAGATGAGGTTCCGTACTAAATTCCAATGAATTCGACTTCAGGTTTCCTTGTACATGAGAAGTTACCTATGACTCATATAATGGACTAGGACTCGTACAAGAAAGTCTCGTATCAACGTCTAGTAATTCAAGATTTTAGACTTTCAGTCTATGAGAGTAATCTACGACTCGTACATTGCTCTATGAATTGTAGACGAGGTCTCGTAGACCCTGTTGACAATTTTAATAAGGGGTATTTTTTTCCATTCCACTACCTATCCTATGAAACCCTAGATGTTTTTATATTTGACTGAGGTCCTAAATTAAACCATAAGGACATTATTTCCCATTCTACACACTTGGGTGTTCTTGAGAGCTTTAGAGAAGAAGGAAGAAGTTAGGGTTTGCAACTCAAGAGCAAGGATTGATTGTGGTACAATTATTCCTTCGCTTCCAAGATATGTAGGGCTTATCAAAGTGTGAAATTCCTTTCTTTACATGCCCCTTTCTATATTCTTGAGTGAAGATTTGAGAAGAGTTGATGTTTTGAGAAAATTCCATTATGTTAATACTATATCCTCTTATTCATCATGATGGACCTATTTTACTACATTAAATAATTGCTAAATTGCATGAATATTGACATGGTATTTAACATGTATTTCATACTTGATAGCATGGACCCTAAATTACATGACTTTATGAAATTCTTTTCATATTATTTAATATTTGAGTTGATGTTAATTGAGCATCAAGTTGAGTAATTTGAGCATGATTTAGTATGAGGAGCATGTTGCATTGAGTCATAAATATTACTACACATGAATATCTTGCTTGCATTACATAATGAGTAAATTGAGTAAGTCTAAGTGTTAGTTTTGGTCTAAGTTAAACTTGATGACTTGAACTGATTGAATGAGTTGATGAATGACAGAGATGAGATACCCCAAAGGGATTGAGTTTTGAGTTGATTGATAAGTTAATTTAGGAGTCAAGCATATTTTAGTCTTGGAAGGATATAGAGCATCGAGTGGGGACCGAGTACACTTCTACTTTAACCCACAGAACAATACTTACAATATACGATAGTCATTACAACTAATCAGGTGACTTTAGTCCCGCAAGTGTACATTTACCCTAGATCCAAAAGAGAGTTGATTGCCATTTTCCATGGCAAGTTAAGAGTGGGCATGGTAATGATGCTGATCCATTATACATCACCTAATCAAAGGTGGTGGGATGAGGATGTCAGTTAAGAGAAACTCCTAAGTAACATTGATTGAGCATTAGGTTTTAAATGAGTCTATTCCTATTGAGCTTACTTTTAAAAGCATGATTTACACTAAACTTGCATAAACTAATTTGAGTAATAGTTATTGAGCCGAGGTGAATGAGTTAAGATTTACTTTTCTTGTGATATTTTACATACCAGTATATTCCATGTACTGGTGTTTATTTGGGCTGCATCATTTTATGATGCAGATACAGGTGACAGAGGGCTTCAGCACATGCACCGTTGAAGTCTAGATCAGTATATCTCTTAGTTAGTGAGCTCTCCTTGCATTTTGAAGAAGCTCCTTTATGTTCTTACTTCTACTGATTACTTTCTTTTTCCTGATTTTGGGTGTCCATGGTCTATCACGCACCACCTAGATTTATGAGTAGAGGCTTCATAGACCTTGAGTAAAGAGTATTGAGTGATGATGTATTAAAACTTATTTTCATTTATAAATAATGATGCGACTGAGTTATGCATTTTATTTTACTACTTGCATATAATGTTTTTACATACTGATTTAATTCTTTCATTGTCGAGTTGATGTGACGATGAGGCCAAGTGGTTTGCTCGGAGCCTAGCAATAGTCTTTGAGTGTTGGCCATGCCAAGGATACCCTCTCGGGACGTGAAAAACTTAGTATTAGAGCATATAGTTAAAGAGTCTTAGGGAGTCTATGAAGTCGTGTCTTATAGATTCTTGCTTAAGAGTGTGTTGTGCACCATACTTCATAAGCAGAAGACTACAGAAAATTAGGAATTGTTACCATTTCTTGTGATTGCAGTTTGTGCGATAGAGTTGAAAACTCTATAAAATTCTTTTCTAATCCATGTGTTATGCAATGGCATATTATACCACCTAGATGCATTGTGACCCAGAGAAATACTTCAGCTAGCACTTCTGAGAACCCTACTTCAGAGGTACCTCCTAAAATTGAAATGCGGGGCGGAGGTCGACCGGCTAGGACTAGTAGTGTTCCTGTGACAACTACTGCTCTATCTGCTCCTACTACTGAGGCTGACTTCAGAGGAGCTATTGCCATGCTCACACAGTTTGTAGCTGCCCAGAGTGGAAACCAGGGTTCACAAACCCCTAATTTTCTAGCTCTTATGAACCAACTATTGCCTCTAGATTGAGAGACTTTCTAAGGATTAACCCATATGTCTACATTGGGTCTAAGGTTGAGGAGGGCCCTTAAAGCTTCATTGATGACATGTGAAAAGTACTAAAGACTATGCATGCGACTGAGACTGAGGGAGTTGAGCTTGCTTCTTATTAGCTCAAAGATGTGGCTAATGTTTGGTACAATCAATGGGAAGAGAGTTGAGATGAGGATGCTAAGCCCGCTACCTGGGGTGAGTTTGAGAGTACTTCCCTCGATCATTTCTTCCCTTAGGAGTTGAAATAGGTGAAGGTTGAGAAGTTTGTGAATCTGAAACAGGGGGATAACTGTTAAAGAGTATAGGTTGAAATTCATCCAGCTGTCCAGGTATACCCTAGAGATGGTCTTAGATATGAGGGCAAGGATGAGGAAATTTGTATCCAAATTGGGTAGATAGGTAAAAAGAGAGTGCAAAGGGGCATTGTTGCTTCTCGACATCGATATCTCCAGAATAATGGTCTATGCTTAGCAATTGGTTACTGAAGGACTATGACATGAGCATTCTTTACCACCTAGGAAAAGCTAACGTGGTTGCTGATGCTCTTAGTAGGTTGTCCATGGGAGGCACTGCCCATGTGGAGGAGGAGAAGAGAGAGTAGAAGAAACATAGAGAGGAGCATCTGAGTTAGAAGGCACGATCAGTAGGGCCTAAGCCTACCCAGACTAAGTAGATAAGGGAGATAAGTCTTATTTTCAGAAAAGTTCTTCTAGCTATGCACCATCTTCAGTCAGTGCCCCAACCTCGAGCCAAAGAGATGATCAGAGATCCCAAGGTAAACTAAACTTTAGGGCACAAGGTGTACAGTCTCAAACAAGTGTGACTCTTGGCTCTAAAGGGAATCCATCTTGTGGGAAATGTTGTAGGATGCATTTGGGAGAATATAGAGATGGAGGGAATGCTTGCTACAATTATAGCCAACTAGGTTACTTTTAGAGGGAGTGTCCAGTGTGGGGTAATAAGGCCTAGACTTCTACCACAGCACCACCAATAAGGGGTAATCAGAGAGGTACTACACCAAGGACAGACAGTGGGACAAACTATCCGTATGCAATAGGAAATCAACAGGATCAGGAGGTTGCACCAGATGTTGTGATGGGTATGCTTTGAGTCTTTACCTTTCCTTGCTATTGTTTACTTGATCTATGTGCAACTTGTTCTTTTTTGATGCCATATGTGGCAGGTAGATTTGAGATTCTTCCTGAGTGTTTGGTTGAGCCATTTTCTATTTCTACTCCTTTTGGTGAGTTCATTCGAGCTGAGAGGATATAAAGAGATTATGTGGTGTCCATCTATCATAGGGATACTCTTATTGTTTTGATTAAGTTGGAGATGGTTGATTTCAATGTGATCCTTGGTATGGATTGGCTTTAAGCCTGCTATGCCTCTGTTGATTGCTAAACTCGAACTGTCAAATTCTAGTTTTTTAATAAGCCTTTTATTGAGTGGAAGGGAGATTCTGTTGCACTAAAGGGTAAGTTTATTTCTTACCTCAAGGCTCGATGACTGATTTCTAAGGGATGTATCTACCATCTCATGTAAGTTAAGTTTGATGAAGTTGAGCCCCTTACTCATGAATTTGTCCTGATTGTGGGCGAGTTTCTTGATGTGTTTCCTGAGGATCTGCCTGGAGTCCCTCTCGATAGGAAGACTAATTTTGGAACTGATGTTCTTCCTGATACCCAACCTATTTCTATTCCACTATATAGAATGGCTCCTGCGGAGTTGAAAGAGTAGTTGACAGATTTATTAGAGAAAGGATTCATAAGGTTGAGTATCTCTCTATGGGGTGCTCCAGTCTTATTCGTGCGAAAGAAGGAAGGTTCCCTTAGGATGTGTATTGATTACCAATAACTGAACAAGGTGACTATTAAGAATTAGTATCCCCTTCTAATGATTGATGATTTGTTCAACCAACTTCAGGGTGCCACTTTTTCTCTAAGATAGACCTCACATCAAGCTATCATCAGTTGAAAGTGAGAGAATGTGACATCTCGATGATGGCTTTTTGAACTTGATATAGTCACTTTGAGTTATAAGTAATGTCTTTTGGGTTGACAAATGCACTCGCAGCCTTCATGGACCTGATGAATAGAGTGTTAAGACAGTATCTTGACATATTTGTGATTATTTTTATGGATGATATTTTTGTATATTCTAGAGATAAAGAGGGCATGCCAATCACCTTAGGATAGCTTTACAGACACTCTGAGACAATGAGTTATATGCAAAGTTTTCTAAGTGTGAATTTTGGCTCAAATCTGTGGCTATCGTAGGTCATGTGATTTTTTGAGATGGAATTCGAGTGGATATTCAAAAGAATGAGGCGGTTAAGAATTGGCCCAGACCAACCTCACTGATCAATATTAGAAGCTTTATAGGATTGGCTGGCTCTTATCGAAGGTTTGTTGAAGGATTTTCATCCATATTTGCGTCATTGACCAAATTGACTTAGAAGAATGTCAAGTATCAATGGTTTGATGAGCCTGAGAAAGGTTTCCAAGAGTTGAATGTGAGACTAACTATTTCACCGGTGTTGACCTTGCATGATGGAACAGATGGATTTGTTATCTACTGGGATAATGAGAGGGTAGGATTGGGATGTGTGTTGATGCAAAGGGGAAACGTTGTTGCCCATGCTTCTAGAGAACTTAAGGTGTATGAGAAGAATTATCCCACTCATGACTTGGAGTTGGCGGCGGTGGTGTTTGCTCTCAAATTATAGCACCACTAACTATATGGAGCATATGTTGATGTATTCACAGAACACAAAAGCTTGCAATAGTCTTTACCTATAAGGAGCTTAACTTGAAGCAGAGGAGACGGCTTTGGTTACTGAAGGACTATGACATGAGCATTCTTTACCACCTAGGAAAAGCTAACGTGGTTGCTGATGCTCTTAGTAGGTTGTCCATGGGAGGCACTGCCCATGTGGAGGAGGAGAAGAGAGAGTTAGCGAACAAGGTCCATAGACTGGCATGATTGGGAGTCCAACTAGATAAGTCAGGAGAGGAAGGAGTTCATGTTCAAAATGGGTCTGCATCATCTCTAGTAGTAGAGGTGAAGGAGAAACAAGATCAAGATCATATTTTACTACTGTTGAAGGAGGATGTACATAAGCAGAAGGTGATGGCTTTTGCCAAGGGGGACATGAAGTATTAAGGTATCAAGGTAGATTGTGTATTCTTGATGAGGATGGGGTATGACAGAGGATCATGACAGAGGCCCATAGTTCTAGATATTCCATTTACCCAAGGTCCACTACGATGTACCATGACTTGAGGGAAGTTAATTGGTGGCGCGGTATAAAGAGGGATATTGTTGAGTTCATTTCCAAGTGCCTAGATTGTCAACAAGTTAAAGCTGAGAACCAAAGGCCATGTAGAATACCTTAAAACTTTGAGATTTCAGAGTGGAAATGGGAGATGATCAATATGGAATTCATCACCAGTTTACCGAGGTCCTGCAGACAGCATGATTCAATTTAGGTGATAGTTGTTAGGATGAATAAGTCAACCCACTTCTTGGTATTCAAGACAACTGACACTGCAGAAGATTATGCTCGATTATACATAAGGGAGATTGTTAGAGTGCATGGTGTTTCCTTTTCCATCATCTCAAATAGAGGATCCTAATTCAATGTCCAATTTTGGAGATCTTTGCAGAAAGGTTTGGGTACGAATGTGCTCCTTAGCATAGCTTTCCATTCTTAGACAGATGGCCAGGCAGAACGCACAATTCTGACCTTGGAGGATATGTTGATAGCCTGCACCATTGACTTTAAAGGTTATCAAGATGACCACTTTCCTTTGATAGAGTTTGCCTACAATATTATTAGCTTTCATTCAAGCATTCAAATGGCCCCATATGAGGCACTTTATGGGAGGAGGTATAGGTCACCGATTGGATAGTTTGAGGTAGGTGAAGCAGAGTTGATTGGACCAGACTTAGTTCATCAATCTGTGGAGAAGGTGAAGATCATTCGAGAAAGGTTGAGGATGGTACAGAGCTGACAGAAATCCTACACCGATGTTAGAAGGATAGACTTGGAGTTTGAGGTCAACAATTGGGTGTATTTGAAAGTGTCACCCATGAAGGGTGTAGTGAGAATCTTAAATAAAGGGAAGTTGAGTCCGAGCTATATTTCCCCTTATTAGATTATAAAGAGAGTGGAAAATATGGCATATGAGTTAGAGCTACCATCAAAGATAGAGGTCATCTACCTAGTCTTCCACATTTCATTACTCAAGAAGTGTTTGAGGGATCCACAATTGGTTGTGCCTATTGAGAGTATTATAGTTAAAGTCAGTCTGAGTTATGAGGAGTTTTCTATCCAAATCCTTGATCATCAAATTCGCAAGTTGAGGAACAAAGAGATTGCATTTATTAAAGTATTATAGAGGAACCAACTTATAGAAAAAGCTACTTGAGAGGCAGAGGAGGACATAAAGGCTAAATATCCTAATTTATTCCTACCTGCTGATGAATAAGAGAGTTGATGGTAAGTATTCCCCTTTAAATTCCTAAATTTCCATTCCTTATATCCTTTTCATTCTCCATATGATATACGATCGAGTTTTAGAGTCGGAGTGAGGGTTGTGTGCATGGTCTGTCATGGCACTATCTAGATCCTTTTCATTCTCCATATGATATACGATCGAGTTTTAGAGTCGGAGTGAGGGTTGATGTGATTTGTTGATTGTTTGATTGTTTTGCTTACTAAATTCCTTAATTTGTTGATTGCATTAGTGATTTGAGAGTTGGCTAATTATTAGAGTCCATAGGACAATTCATGCCTTGAACCAATCTCCTATCTTTCTCGTCATTCGTCCATTCGAGGATGAATGATCCCAAAGGGGAGATAATGTAACAGCCCCAAATTCTTTTCATTTGATCAGGAATGATTATGCAGGATGATATTGAGGAAACACTGAGAAAAAGCTACAGAAATAGGTTACGAGAGAGGTTTACGAGTTGTAGAGAGGTTTACGACTCATAGACTGAGGTTTTGTATAAAATTTTAGTATTTCAGACTGAAGGTTCATCTTGCTTACGAGAATGAGTTTACAACTGGTAACTCAAATTAGGACTCATAAAATGAGGTTGCATACTAAATTTCAGTGAATCCAAATTCAGGTTTCCTTATACATAAGAGGTCACCTACGACTCATATAATGGACTACAACTCATACAAGGAGGTCTCATATCAACTTCTAATAATTCAGGATTTTTAGACCTTTAGTCTCTGAGTAATCTATGACTCATAGATTACGAGTCATAGACGGGGTCTTATAGACCTTGTCGGTAATTTTAATAAGGGGTATTTTTGTCCATTGCACTACCAATCCCATTAAATTCTAGATGTTTTTATACTTGAATGAGGTCCTAAAATACACCGTAAGGACATTATTTCTCATTCCATACACTTGGGTGTTCTTAAGAGCTTTGGAGAAGAAGGAAGAAGTTAGGGTTTTCAACTCAAGAGCAAGGATTGATTGAGGTTCGATTGTTACTTCAATTCCCAAGTATGTAAGGCTAACCAAAATTTGAAATTCCTTTCTTTATATGCCCCTTTCCATCATCTTGAGTCAAGATTTAAGAAGAGTTGATATTTTGAGAAATTTCCATTATGTTAATACTATATCCTTACATTCATCATGATGGACCTATTTTACTACATGAGATAATTGCTAAACTGCATGAACATTGACATGGTATTTAAAATGTATTTCATAACATAGACCCTAAATCACATGACTTTATGAAATTATTTTAATATCATTGAATATTTGACTTGATGTTAATTGAGCATCTAGAGTTGAGTAATTTGAGCATGGTTGACTATGAGGTGCATGTTCCATTGAGTCATATATATTGATACACATGAACATCTTGCTTGCATTACATAATGAGTAAATTGAGTGAGTCTAAGTGAAAGTATGAGTCTTTGTTAAACTTGATAACTTGTATTAATTAAATGAGTTGATGAATGATAGAGATGATTTATGATAAGATACCCCAAAGGGGTTGAATTTTGAGTTGATTGATGAGTTAATTGAGGAGTCAAGCATATTTTTGGTCTTGAGAGGAGTATCGAGCACCGAGCAGGGAGCGAGTACACTTCTGCTTTAACCCATAGAACTACATTGCCAGTGTCGGGTAGTTATTACAGCTAGTTTGGCGACTCTAGTCCCGCAAGTGGACATTTATCCTGGATCCAAGAGATAGTTGATCGCCCTTTTCCGTGGAAAGTTAAGGGTAGGCATGGCAATGATGCTGATTCATTATGCATCACCTAATTAAAGATGGTGGGATGAGGATGTCGGTTAAGAAAAACTCCCAAGCAACATTGATTGAGCATGAGGTTTTAAATGAGTCTATTCCTATTGAGATTACTTTTTAAAGCATATGTTACACTAAACTTGCATAAACGGATTTGAGCATGAGTTGTTGAGCTGAGGTGAGTAAGTTTAGCTTTACTTCTCTTGAGCTATTTTACATACAAGTATATTCTATATACTGATGTCCATTTGGGGCTACATCATTTTATGATGCAGATATAGGTGACAGAGGGCTTCAGCACGTGCACCATTGAAGTCTAGATCAATACATCTCCCAGTTGTTGAGCTCTCCTTGCATTCCGAAGAAGCCCCTTTATGTTTTGACTTCTGTTGATTACTTTTTTTCTCCTAATTTTGGGTGTCCATGGTCTGTCATGGCACTATCTAGATTGATGAGTAGAGGCTTCATAGACCTTGAGTAAAGAGTATTGAGTGATGATGTTTCAAAACTTATTTTCATTTACAAACCATGATATGATTGAGTTATGTATTTTATTTTCCTACTTGTATATGATGTCTTTACACATTGAGTTCTTTCTTCCGCTGTCAAGTTGATGTGATGATCAGGCCAAGTGATTCACTCGGGGGATAGCAATAGTCATGGAGTGCCGACCACTCCAAGGGTCCACTCCCAGGGCGTAACAAAATCATAGCAAACCACCTAATACCTTAGCCTTTGAACCTATGGTTTTGTCATTCAATTAAAACTCTGGAAGATTTCCAGCTAATAAATCCAATCCACACTCTAACTATATAGATTAAAGCAATAATTAGAGATCTAAGATAATTCCCAAGTTTGCAACATTAGGATTATAGATGAAACTTAGCAATGGACATAAACCCACTTATATTAACAACAATATAGCCAAAATATTAAAGACCCAATAATAGAAATCAGAAACCCATACTATTTACATACCCCCAACATGGGGGGATTTAGCAATTCATACTAGAAAATGAAGATTCAATACCAATTTCAGTAGCTAAGTACATGGGTATTGAGGATTAAAAGAGAAAAGTTGATTTAAACCAGCAAATCTATCCAATTTATGCCTCCACAAGCTTGAAACCCTCTCTCCCTTATACTATTGAGCAAGAATGTTCTAAGTACCCTAATAACTCTCTCACTCTCTCCCTCTCTCTATAGAACCTGAAGTGAATGATATATACAATGTACTTTCTAATATGCTCAAATAGTCTATGTAAAATTATGAGAGTTTGTTCACCAAGTTGCTATTTGGCAGTCAAGGTCGACCATCGAGCACTCTGACAATTTGCTAACTGTGCACTTGACTATTTTCCTCTACATCTTCTTAAAGGCTTGAGTCTCTACAAGATGAGGTGATGGTCCATTATGCCATAGATTATGTTTGGTGATACGCCAAAATTCTTTTATGTCTCCTTTCTATCATGAACTTGGGGCCCTGAGTTCTGCAATATTAGGTGGTCTCTTCAGCCATTTGGCAATGCACCAAATATGTTTTGCGACTTCGCTTCTAATGGCCTTCTTATCATGAACTTGTTACTTGGTTACTGAAATATGAGATGGTCTCAATGAGCATTTGGTGATGCGATGACTAGGTCGGCAAAGCCGCTATGTCTATCTATTTCCCACTTTTCCTCCTTTTTCAAGTTTTGTTGAGTGTTGTCTACTTGTACACTTTTAGCTCCATTCCTTCCATAACACATGCAAATTAGTTGATATTTATGACAAAATAGAACTCCAATGACAATATTTCTTTGCATTCTAAGCCTAAAAATTAGTCCGAGATATGGACTCATCAGTACTATACAAGTTCTACATAATATGTTACATGCTAGTATGTTAGAGTTTAGGGGTCAGTGGGACCAGTTTCTACTATTAGCTTAGTTTGCTTATAAGGATAGCTATCACACTAGCATTCAAATGACCCTAATTGAGGTAATATATGGTTGATGATGTCATACTCAAGTTGGGTGGTTTGAGTCTACAGAACTAAGTTAGTACAACACAGCTTTATTACTGGATGCCCTAGCTAGGGTTTGAGTTATTTATGATGGACTGAGGACAACTCAAAGTCGACATCAAAGCTATGCTAATCATAAATTTTGATTCTTATAGTTTGAGGCCGGAGATAGAGTTTTCCTAAGGGTATCGCCCCTGAAAGGGTTTATGCTATTTGGTAGACGAGGGAAGCTTAGCCCTCAGTATATTGGACCTTTATGATTTTGAGGCGGGTTGGGCCTTGCATATGAGTTAGCCCTACGTCCATCTTATCCTGCTATATCTCCTGTATAATTCCAGATAAGTTACTTATGCTTCATATGATTCAGTTGAGTTAGATGACCATCTAAAATTTGTTGAGGAGCTGGTGGCTATTCTAGCCAGGGATACCAGGCAGTTGCACTCCAGAGTTATACCGATAGTTAAGGTTCAATAGTGTCAAGGAGACTACTTGGGAGTTGTAGACAAAGATGTGGGAGTAGTGCCCCTACCTATTTGAGCTATCAGCTATGCCTTTACTTTTACTTTCACATACAAAAGTCTTATTAATGGGGGATCTTGTAATTATCCCTCGGGTCATTTTGGTACTTTTGTGGTTATTTCATTAATTTGAGCTTATGTATGGTAACCTCAAGCCATTTGTGAATTTTGAGACTGTTCGGATGGTTATTGGTTGTGAATTATGTGGATTTTTGAGTTAATGAGAAGTTTTAACAGTAAAAATGTGTTTTAAGGTAAAGTCCAAGCAAATGGCCTCAGAATGGAATTATAGCAGTTTTATCATTGTCGGAATGGCAGAATTAGGCCAGAAGCATGGTTGGTTCGAGCTTGGATGGTACCGGTGAGGATTTAATTCAAAAGTTGAAGAATAAGTTCAACTGAAAAATAAAAAGTGATTTTTTTGAAAAAAGCAAGCTAAATGTGCTCGGAATGGAAATTTAGCTTCCAGACATCGAAAATTGCCTAAAGAAACCTTTTGCCATATGGCAGGGGCTTTTGGTTGCATTTCAACCCAGTTCTTTTAGCTAAAATCAGCTAAAAAAAGTGGGACCCATATTTTTCTGTAGGATGCTCTGTTGAAAATTCCAATCACACCTTTGGATTTGGAACATCAAAATTCATGTGGTTTCACTATTTCTTTGTGTAAAAGGACATCAAACGGCCCAGGAATGCCCCAGGTAAGTTTTGAAAATTGCTAGTGTCAGAAACAGGAGGCAAAGCCTTGTGTTCGCACTGCTAAATATTTGGGAAAAAGTAAAACGCAGTCCATCGCATTTTTTATGTTTTTGTTTATATTTTAAATTTTAATCAACAAAAGCGATGGACAATGTCTATATTTTTGTCGCTTGTTTTGCAGAATTTTTTGCCCGCTTTCTTTTAAATAATATATAATTATTTAGTTAAAAAGTGATGCATTCCATCATAATTATTTTTTATTAATTTTTTTTATTTTAAAAAAGCCACAAACTAGAAGATGTCGTCTTTCGCTTAGTTAAAATATTTAAATTATTTTTTAAAATTATTTTCTAAAATATAATAAATAAATTAAATTTTTTTAAAAAAAAATAGTGATGGACTGTATCACCTAGTCTGTCACTTTTTGGATAAAATAGGTCAACTATTTTAAACTAGGGGTGACAAACTAAGCGACGTTGTCCATCGCTCCCTTTTAATGTATCCCCTCACCATCCCATTTTTTCCACTCATTTTCTCCTCTCTCTCTCTCTCTCACTCCCAAACCCTCCCTTCCCCTCCTCTCCCCTCCCCTCTTATTTCATGCGCCTCCCCTCCCCTCGCCCTACGCCGCTGTTGGCGACCACCACTCCCACCGTCCCGCCATCTCCCTTAACCCTAAGGTGCTATGTTTCTTCCTTTCCTTACTCCATTTGTAGTATTTGAAGTTATTTTTTGGTTGTTTACAATTTATGAATTTTGTGAAATTTTATTTAGTTATTTTTCTTATTTTGTAGATATAATGATAATAAAATACTTGGTCTGTATATTTGATTGTGAATGTATGAATGGACTTGTGATTTGGTGGATGAATTGTTTAGGGTTTTAGTTTGAAATTGGGATTTTTTGAATGGAATTGTAAATTGAGTATATGTTAGTTGGAATTGAATTGTTGTTGACGTTACAATGTTAGAAACATAGTTTGTATTTGTAAGTGTGAATCAGTGAATGAAGATTTTAGGGCTTTAATTTAAATTTGTGTTTTTTTAAGGTAAAAGTAATTAAAACTATATAAAAAGTGATTAGAAGTTAGAAATGTTTTATTCTTGAACTAGAACTTAGATCGTAGAAATTGTAGTCTCTAAAAATAATTATGCACTTTAAGTTTAGGATTTTTTAGGTTGAACTTAGGATATACATATGACGTATAAGTTGTGAAGTTTGAACTTTATGTTTAGAAAATTTTATATTGAACTTTTATTTTAGAACTTTACATACTTAAGAATTTAATTGTAGTCTTTAATAACTAAGTAAATATATATAAACTTAATGTTGAATTATTATTATAGGATATATGAATTTGAACTTGAATTTAGACCTTTGACTTTATGATTTTTAGTTTGAACTTTAGGATATCTTTAGTTGAACTTATTACAACATGAAATTGTTGTTATTTTTTTAAATAAGTGCTTAAAAAATTATTTTGGTTTGTAAAAATTCTCGACTATAGTTTATTGAACTTTTATTATATATACTTGGAGTTTGAAAGTTCAATTTGTATTTTAATTATATTTGAAATTCTAGGATTTCAATATTTGTTGGCACCAAACGAAGTACCACCAGCCACTCCATCTCCAAGCATAAATATTGAAAAAGTCGAGGAATTTTTTAATTATTGTGTATATACATGTTTGAATAAGTTTTTCGAATATGCTTTAGTGATAATTAGTTTGTTTAGCACAGTGATAACACTAGTTGAACCAATTGATGATAAAATTAATTTTCTTGCAAAATTGATTTGTGTCCATCTAGTGTTGACATTTTTTAAAAAAATCATAATGTGTTTGTTTAGCATAAATGACAACACTAGTTAATCCTGCTGATGACAAAATTGATTTTCTTGTGGACAGATGATAGTTGATGTTGGGGTCTATGACAAAATTGATTTTCTTGCAAAATCGATTTGTGTTCACCTAGAGTTGACACTTACCTATTTTTTAATCATAATGTGTTTGTTTTGCATAAGTGACAAACAATAGTTGATCCTATTGATGACAAAATTTATTTTCTTTAAAATCAATTTATGTCCATCTAGTGTTGACAGTTAGCTTTAATTTGGTGACCATAATGTGTTTGTCTAGCACAAGTGACGACACTAGTTGATCCTATGGATGAAAAAATTGATTTTCTTTCAAGATCAATTTGTGTCCATCTAGTGTTGACCCTTAGAGGGCGTTTCATAGGATGGATTAGGGATATACTCCATGGATTAGTCAGTGGTATTAATCATTACCATGTTTGGTAGAAATGTTTTACCATGTATAACTAATTCATGGTATTAGTTAATACCACATACATAGTATTAGCTAATACCTCCCATTTGGTGGTATTAGATATGTAACACCACCTAAAACTTGCCAAAATGACCCTAGAACATAATTAATGTGCATAATGCGTCTTTCAAAGCTCTGATAGGAAATTCAAGACCTAGTTTGTGGTCAGTGCAAAAACCAAGTGGGAAAACGGCCTCGACCTGATTTTAGAGCAACTGGGTCGAAAAATAATTTTTGCAAGTGCGGGATAGGGCCACAACGCGGACCTATTGCGGACCCACACATATGTTTTTTTCTTCATTTTTGACGAAGGTTGAAATTCTTGAAAATACACTGGTGCGCGATGGGTCCGCATTACGGAATAATGAAATTTTGGTAATGGGTTTTCTTTTACTTTTTGGAAGGGTATTTTAGGTATTCCCAACCTATTTTAATACCCCAAAATGCATCTTAACTCCTTTAATTCATATGAAGGGTTCGAACCAATTATATTGTTAAGTCTACAAATGGGAGTTCTGAGAGAAGTAGCAGAAAGAGTTGAGCGTTTCAAAGTTCGGGTCTAAGTTCTAGAAGAAGAGTTGGTAATTCTTCATCCCAGGTATTTAAAGACTACCCAGATTATAGGATTGTTCTCCCATGTACCCCTTGATTGATTTAGGTTGAATAATTGAATGTGATGGTCTGGTCTATGATACCTTGAATATAATCTTGAACACTGTCTTTAATTTTTACATATTTTCTTAAGTTGATGACCATCATGCTTTGAATTAACTATTTACATGTATTATTATATTATTGTGTATCTACCCTATATGATTTCCTTGTTAAAGACTTCAAGAATGAACTTAGAGGTAATTTCTAGAGCCTTGACTATCTGGCTATATCAATTTCTATGGTCTGTGCCCTGAGATGAGTATAGTAGTGGCTGAAATTGATGAAAGCAGTGTCTCTAGAGTTTAAACAAGATTGAAATAGAATTTGAAAGGGTAATTCTATTCCTTGAGTTGATAGGGGTCAGATGAGATGAGATCCTTGTCTGAGAGAGACTAGTTGTATAACCATCCTGATATTGATAGACATATGAGCATATCAAGTCCTAGGAGGAGTATTAGCACCAAAATAGGTAAGAGTGAGTCATACTCGCACTCATGAATTACGTGGCCAGCGTAGGAGAGGATTGAACCATGAAAGTGGATGTTTCATTTTGTCTCACAGAGGACTTGATAGACTTTTCTTTGGGATCCCTGATAGATTCATCTTTTACCCCGGTAAGATATTGGGCAGATGTGGCAACAACATCTCTTAGTTGTATCATCATCGGCTCATTGGTGGTGGTTGTCAGTTAGAGAAACTCCCAGATAGTTTTCATATTGACAGTACTCTAGGGTTGATGTGATAGTATGAGTCTTGATTGATGGTGATGTGATGGAGTCCTGTCCCTTATTTCGAGTTGAGACTAAGTGACGGATGAGTTGATGTCATATTATATTATCTTACCTGTATTATCTACTTTAGTCTATTTTACATATAGTACATTCCACGTACTAAAACCCCGTTGGTGCTGTATTATTTTATGATGTAGATTCAGTAGACAGAGGACTTCAGCAGGCAAATCGTTGAGGCTCACAGATTCCCCGACAGAGACTTGATGAGTCCTCCCCTATATTCGGAAGATGTCGTATTTCCCTTTTTCAATTGCTTCGAGTTATTTCATTTGATGATGGTAGCCATGGCCTGTCATGGTACCTTCTTAGATATTAGTTATAGAGGCTTCATAGACATGGACAGATGATAGTTGATGTTGGGGTCTATTCCCCTATTTCCTTTTTTTTATTGAGATGATTATTTTGTTCTTATTTCATATGATAGACATAGTGATAGTATTGTAGCCCACTAAATTCTTGAATGTCTTCCATTAATGTACTGACTGAACTAATGTAATGGGACTAGATGGTTTGTTTGGGGACTAGCAATAGTCTCCGAGTGCTAGTTACACCTAGGGTACCCTTCCGGGGCGTTACAAACTTGGTATCATAGCACAGAGTTCGAGTGTCCTAAGGAGTATATAAAGTCATGGCTAGTAGAGTCTTGTTTATGGATGTGTTGTTCACCACACTTCATAAGCAGGAGGCTACAGGACATTAGGGAGTGTTACCCTTCTTCTATGATCTAAGTTCGTGCGATAAAGTTTCATTCTATGAACAATCTTATTCTAATTCGTGTGTTATATGTATTGAAGAAAATGCCACAAAAGAAAATAGCTGCTCTGAGAAATGCCTCAGCCCCAGCTTTAAGAACACCCAACCCGAGGTCCTGGTTCAGACAGACGAGGAGATGGGGATGGCCTGCTAGGATTGTTGAGGTCCCACAGGCACTCCCTGCACAGCCCCAGCCAGCTCCCAGAATAGAGGCAGAGTTTAGGGAGCCATCACTATGCTGACTCAATTGTTGGCCTCCTAGGGTAACTGTCAGGGTCCTCAAGCTCCTAGCTCTAGCTTACAGGAGTCCTCAGCTGCAACTCAACTCAGAGATTTCTTGAGGGTAAACTCGCTAGTGTATATGGGGTCGAAGGTTATGTAGGACCCACAGAACTTTATTGATGAAATATATAAGGTCCTGAAAGCTATGTACGCTAATGAGATCGAGGGAGTTGAGCTTGCCTCCTATCAGCTGAAGGATGTTGCTAATGTCTGGTACAACCAATGAAAAGATAGTAGAAGTGCGGATGCTAAGCCTGCAGAGTAGGAGGAGTTTGAAGTTGTTTTTCTTGACCATTTCTTTCCTCAAGAGTTGAGGGAGGTGAAGGTTGATGAGTTTTTGAACTTGAAGCAAGGAAGGATAACAGTTAAGGAGTACAGTCTTAAGTTTATTAAGTTGTCCAGGTATGCTACGGAGATGGTGCAAGACATGAGGGCCAGGATGAGGAAGTTTGTATCTGGCCTAGGTAGACATGTGCAGAAGGAGTGCAAAGCAGCTTTGTTGATCCCTAGCATGGACATCTCCAGGATTATGGTGTATGCCCAACAAACAAAGGAGGATAATAAGAGAGATAGAGAAGACCAGATGAACAAAAAGGCAAAAATAGCAGGACATGAGCCTAGCCAGCAGAGGCAGAATAAGAGTGATAAGTCCTACTTCCAGAAAAGGCCACATCATCATGCACTTTCTGTAGCGAGTGCGCCTATTCAACCAAATAGGTATGATCAGAAGTCTCATGTTTACCAGAATTACAGGGCTTAGGGTGCAAAATCTCAAGCTAGTGTGACTCAAGGTCCAAAGGGAAAATCACCTTGTGATAAGTGCGGTAAGCTCCATCTGGGTGAGTATCATATGGGTAAAGATGTTTGTTATTCGTGCGGACAGACTGGTCACTTCTAGTTTGAGTGTCTAAAGAGGAGGCAAGGTGAAAGGAGCAACAGAGCATAGTCCTCCGTAGCACCTCTAGTGGGCAATCATCAAAGGGGAAATACTACTGGTACAGGAGGCAGGACGAACCGCCTTGATGTTATGGGTAATCGACAGGATCAAGAGGCTGCACCAGATATTGTTATGGGTATGCTTTGAGTCTTTACTTTTGATTGCTATGCATTGCTTGACCCGGGCGCCACTTTATCTTTTGTGACTCCTTATGTGGCTAGTAAGTTTGAGACTCCCCCAGAGTGTTTGCTTGAGCCTTTTACTATTTCTACTCCTACTGGTAAGTCTATCTTAGCTGAGAGGGTTTACAAGGATTTTATAATATCTATTTATTGTAGAGATACCATGGCCGAATTGGTAGAATTAGAGATGGTTGATTTTGATGTGATACTTGGCATGGATTGGCGTCACACTGTTATGCTTCTATGGACTGTAGAACCCAAATTTTTAAGTTCCAATTTCATAATGAACCTGTCTTAGAGTTGAAAGGGAATTTTTTGCACCTAACGGCAAGTTTATCTCTTATCTTAAAGCCAGAAAGTTGGTCTCCAAAGGTTGTATTTACCACCTCGCGCGAGTTAAAGTATGATGATATTGAATTGTCTACTCTTGAGTTAGTCCCGATTGTGAATGAGTTTCCTGAGGTGTTTACTAATGATCTACTTAGAGTCCCTCCTAATAGGAAAATTGACTTTGGGATTAATGTTCTTACTTAAACCCAACCTATTTCAATTCCATGTTATAAAATGGCCTCCATAGAGTTGAAAGAATTGAAAGAACAATTGAAAGACTTGTTAGAGAAAG
>BAUE01070562.1:0-24444 GCA_000787875.1 Solanum virginianum | reverse complement strand
ATGTTATTGCTACGACTACATGTTGGTTCTCTGCTTAAAGATCAGTTTGTTGGAATTTGCTTACATATTCCTCTTCCCAAGCTCTTGTACTGGTACAAGTCTTAGAAGTTATGATTTGGTTGCCTTGCTTAGAAGTTATGATTTGGTTACCTTGCTGCCCATGGAATCTATATGAAAATGGAGAGTGTGAGTTTGAATAGTAGCACTAGAGTTGTCTGTATTGTTGGGTTTAAATGCCATGTCCATGTTCGTGTGATGAGTCTTTAAGGTTTGTAAATTGACAGAATATATAATAATTATTATTTTGATCTCAGGTATGACTTTGTCTTTGCATAGGGCCTTATGGCAAGATTATGCAAACTATGAATGATATGAATTTTTAAAGGGCTATTATGCATGCTATGAGATATGAGAAAATTGTTAAAGTTATGAAAGTTGTGAAGCCCTATTTTGATATTAAGAAGCTTTGGTTTTGATGAGATACTCTATGAAAATATGATGATATTACGATGTTTTGCATATTATGACTATAGGTATGATTTGAATATTTCTTGAGATTGTGACCTAGCACCAAGAGGACCTTGGTAGATAACCATTGTTTCTTAACTATATTGCCATCATAGGTTTGTGAATTAGCTAATGGATGCATATAGTGCATGTTACATTATTGACCAAAAAGGGTGGTGTTCCCGTACAACACATGTTAGTTAAAGGCCAAAATGGGTGGTGTTCCAATAAGTTTGTTGTCATATGCTAACTGAAAAGGATTATGTTTCTATGATGTGTTTATGAAGCACTTTACAAAATGGGGGAGTTCCCATAAGGTGAGTATTTGGTTTACCTTGGCAAAGTAGACCACTCCTAGTATGGTGTGGAGTGAACATTGGGATTCCATGTAGTAGCTCGCTTGGTTTTACATGTAAGTTATGGTCCCCTACCATCTATGTATGACATGTTATGTGACTCGATGATTCCTCATGCATATTTTGACTAACACATTGAGCATACATGACATATTGGGCTTATACCCATTGATTATGATTATGTATATTATTTAATGATGGCTTATTCTCTTTATTACATTGCACCCTACATACATAGTACATTCCAAGTACTAATACATACTTTTTGCCTAAATGATCTTGCCATGTAGGAACCATAGCTTCTATCCATCCTCCTCCTCCATGTGTCTAGACCATTTGGTTAAAGATCACTTTAGGTGAATCCTCCATTTCGAGGACAATAGCCATTTCTTTCATGCTTTATTTAGACTTGTATACTTATGGATACTATTTTTTAAGGGTGAGCAGCGGAAATGTCTTGGCCCGTTTCCGTTCGTATTGGAGGTGTTATCGGATATTTGGATATGTATGTTATGAGCTTGATCTTATTATTATATGTCTTATGAAAGACTCCCTTAGTCTCTTATTCTCTCTTATGTATTGAATGCTTATTGTATTAATGAGATTAAAGTCAAAAGTCCCTAATTGCCCCCATATCGTGAGTCATACTTACCCCTCCCCATAGACTTTATTTGTTAGTGATCCATGCTAATTCTCTTCCCTACAACATCCCCATAGCATGAGACCAAAGTCCCGCTTCTCATAGAATTATGTGCTATTTGTTTTAATTTTGCTTCGGCAACCAACGATGTGCCATGTATGCTTAAGAGGCTTGTTTGGGGTTCCATCGGGTTCTCCATTCGCCTTGTCACACCTACACCCTAGGCATGGGTCATCAAAACATTAGCGCACTATGTTCATGATGAATTTAAATGGTATGATGTTAAGGATAAGGGCTATGAAGTAAGTTTTAAAGTTATGAAAGTTGTCAAAGATGTAAGCACATTGCAATTTCCTTTAAAGATATGTATGATGGACCCATAATGTGAAAGGATAACTTTCACTTGAGTAGTTTTTGAGGTATTGAGCTACTTCTATGAGATTGCAACTTATTATTATAAATTACACTACATGACTATGCTTACGTATTAAAGTATGCTAACGGATTGACTTACCACCGAGTGAAGCATTGAGGTAGGGCTCGATAAGGGAAACATATGTAACGACCCAACATGGGAGCCTAGTTATAACACGATGAATGGGATACCCGAAGGCACCTCATCCAAGCCATCTTAAGCATTCATAGGCATAAACACTTAAAACATTTGAAGAAAATATGAGAAAAGGGAATATAGGACTTTTTAAAGAAATGAAGCAACATGATAACTAACATACTTTTTTCATAAGCATATCAACTAATACATAGGTGGACGGAACTGGTATGGTTAGTTTCCATTAATAGAAAAGACCCCATAATTGTGCAACATAGAAAGTAAATGCCTCAAAAGGGACATAAATGCATCATCCCAAAAATAAATACAATGTAGAAAAAAAATGGTAGAGTCCCAAACTAAGGGCTCACCACAAGTAAAAGTGGCAATTTTGAACGCTAAATAGTAGCCATGAGCTAGTAGAGGAGTGTCTATCCCTAAATAGTTAAATCATGTAGGAAAAATATGCATTAGTACATGGGAATGTACTATGTGAGATGCAATATATGTATGAAATGGTAATGTCATCATTCATAAATATAACATAACATATAAGTACGTATGAGATGAAAGATACATGAAGTGAGCTTAAGCATGCACAAGGAATATAGCTCAATATGAATAAAAGTCAATGCATAAAAAATCACATGTAATAGAAGAATATCATAGGATCATAAACTTGTGCGAGAAGACCTTAACCAACATATGAGACCATATGAGATACTACACAGAATCCAACATAACCCCTACGTTGGCACGGGGAGAACACTTGTAGGGTGGAACTCCATCAACTTCACATACATCTTAATAACATAAATGGACTACGTGGATCCACTAGCTTAGCCTAAAAGGACTCTTATGGTGGCACATAATTAGGGACTTTGAGATTTATCATTAATGGGTCATGCCTCAACTAACGGAATAATTCCCAATATCAAGTCCACTCGGTGCTATATCATCCCACGAAAATCTTTAAAATATAACTTAACATCATATATAATAATAATAGGAGTCGTTGAACTTAGTAACACCAAGTGAGAATTGTCTTTTCATCTTGGGGCCCTCTATTTAAACATCTTTTAGAGAAATTGTTAACATGTTTATATCTTTGACAAATCATAACATTTAACTCATATTTAGACCCAAATCATCATTATAAATCATGTAAGACTTTACTTGAAAATTATGTGTGCTAGGATTCTTAAATGGAACAATCATTAATCACATAAAACATGAGAAATTGCTCTTTTAAGGACAACCAAAAATGCCAACACTCTGTCATTATCAAAACTCACCATTGGGGTAATCATCATTAGCTCAAAACATGAATATACTTAGTAAAATATCATATGATATCATGAGTATCATTTAGTATCACAAAAGAAAAATCATGAAATCACCATAAACATGCATAATATCTTAAAGGAACTTAAAGAAAAGGTAAAATACCTAATGAAGGACTTTATAGGTGCAAGGATACCTATAAATCAACTCACATAACTTAGAAAGACTAGGAAGAACGAATTTGTTGTTGGAATAGAAAATCCCTTGGAAACCCTAGCCTTTTTAACTTATTTTTGAGAGAGTAATTGCCTTTAGAAATTTGAGAGTTGAGAGAATGAAGGGATGAATAAGGTCAAAGGGCTTTAAGGCTTATTTAGGTACCTTTTACCCTCAAAATGACATAGTTCAGGAATGGGAATGATGAAGTTGACTAAACTGTTTCTCATGAAAACTACTAGATTGATCCTACAAGAGCCTGTTTATAGGCCATAAGTACTATCCACAGGCCGTAAGTACTATCCATCTGGTACCTTTCTAAAACTCCCCGAAACTGGTTTGCTGAACTAAATAGCATGAAACAATCTTACAGGCCTTCGCTTGTCTATGGCTTATGGTTGGACTCGTAGAGTCCTTCCACACTTATTCAATTTTCTCATTTTGTTGGACCCCCATCCATGAAGGGATTTTACGGGTCGTACATGCTTTTATGGGCCATGTTAGTAACATTGGATCACCTTCCTAGAAGCTCCAATTTCCTTCAAGTCAAGGTCATCCATCTACGAACCTATCTATGGTCTATAAACCCTTCTACAGGCTGCCAAAGGTGTATGTGGGTTACCCCATAATCGAAAACTTTTCCTCTTCCTGAAGTTTCATATTTGAGGACTGACCTACAGGCCGTAAGTCTCCCATCTTGAATGACTCCAAGTCATTTTTAGGCCAACTGTTTTGCACTCACAGGCTCCTAAACTTGGGTCATTACTATATTACACCCTAGGGAACATTCATCCACGAATGTACTTAAAGCCAGACTCTAAAGAGTAAAGTAGTAGCTAACAATCTAGTATGCAGAAAAAGAAAATAAGTTAGACATTATTTCACAAAATTTTGAAAACTTACTTTCAAAATATGTCTTAAAATAGTCCATAAACATAGAATAAATGCATGCATCATGAAAAACTAAAATACATGGAATTGGAGGTTTTAAGAAGAATTTCTTGATACCTCAGGCTTGAGTAGAGTGGAATAGATATGGATAAGACTTCATCATATCCGTTTTCTCTTCCCATGTAGTACCCTCAACTTGTTGATTCCTCTAAAGTACTTTGACGGATGCAACTTCCTTGTTCCTTAGCTTTTTCACTTGCTAGTCTAAAATTTCAACTGGTACCTCTTAATAACTCAAATCCTCTTCAATGTTCACATCAAGCAAAGGAACTATGATACTTCGATCACCTATGAATTTCCTCAACATCAACACATGAAAAATCGGATGGATCAAATGCATCTCATTAGATAGATCCAACTCATATGCCCTTTTTCCTACTCTTCTCACCACCTTGTAAGGGCCTATATACATAGGGCTCAATTTCTCCCTCTTACAAAACTGGATCACACCTTTCATTGGTGATACCTTTAAATAGAACCAATCACCAACTTGGAACTTAAGTTCCCATCTTCTCACATCATAGTAGGACTTTTGTCGGCTTTGAGCCATTTGCAGTTTTTTCCTTATGCTTTTAATTTTCTCCATAGCATTCATCACGAAGTCTAATCCTTATAATGCCACCGCACCAACTTTGAACCACTCGATAGTTTATCTACACCATCTATCATACAACACCTAAAAATGGTGTCATCCTAATACTTGCATGAAAGCTATTGTTATTGGCAAACTCGATAAGTGGCAAATGCTCATTCTAACTTCCCTTAAATTCCAATGTACAAGCTCTCAACATGTCTTCCAATGACTGAATAGTCCTTTCAACTTGCCCGTCTATTTGGGGATAAAAAATGGTATTCAACTTCACCTTAGTGCCAAGCTCCTTTTGAAATGACTTCCAAAAGTAAGAGGTGAATGGCACCACTATCTGATATGATGGAAAATGTAATCGCATAAAACCTCAGCAATTCCTGAATATACAAATGAGCATAATATTTGGCAATAAATGTAATCTTGACTAGTAGTACTTGAGCCAACTTTGTCATACGGTCAACTGTCACCCATATAGAGTAAAAATTCTTGTTTGTCTTTGGTAAACCCACTACAAAGTTCATCTTGATCTATTTCGACTTCCAAGTAGAAATATCAATGTTCTGTGCTAGGCCAACCACCCTTCGGTGTTCAACTTTGACTTGTTGCTAATTAGCACATTTGAACACAAGTTGACCAATGTCCTTCTTCATTCCATTCCATCAATAAATCTCCCTCAAGTCTCAATACATCTTCGTAGTGGGGATGAATGGAGTATGAAGAGTTATGGGCTTCTTACAAAATTATCTTCCTCAACTTAACATCATTGGGCACGCACAACCTTACTTGATATCAGAGTACCCAATCTCCCCCTTGTGCGAAAACTTCTATCTTTTCATCTTTCGTTAAGGCTTTCAACTCAACCAAGGCAAGATCAAGGTCTTTCTTAGCCATAACCTCCTCAACCGAAGAAGATGTGGACACATGGAGAACTATTGGATCACCATTTTCGAACTCACTTGATTTTACTCCCAGCCTAACCAAACTATGAACATCTTTGGCCAATTCCCTCTTTCTATTATCTTCAAGGTGAGACACAATATCCATGGAAACTCTACTAAGGGCGTCGGCTACCACATTGACTTTTCCGCGGTGATGTTTCACGCTCATGTTGTAATCTTTGAGTAGCTCTAACCACCTCTATTGCCTTATATCGATATCCTTTTTGGTGAGCACATGTTGGAGGCTCTTGTAGTCGGTGAAGACATCCACATGAACTCCATACAAGTAATGTCGCCAAATTTCCAAGGCAAACACCATCGCCAAAAGGTCAAGGTCATGAGTCGAGTAATTTTTCTCTTGCACTTTCAATTACCTTGAAGCATAAACAATTACTGTACCATTTATATTAAGACATATTCCAACCAAATCCTTGATGCATCATAATACACAACAAACCCATCAGTTCATTTACGCAATGTCTATACTGGGGGAGAAGTTAATCGATCCTTTAGAGTTTGAAAGCTTTTCTCATACTCGTCCATTCACACAAACTTAACCTTTATTTGGGTCAACTTGGTGAGTGGGGATGAAATAGTGGTGAAATCTTGTACAAACCTTCTATAGTAATTGGCTAGGCCCAAAAAACTCCTTATGTCAGTAGGATTCAATTGCTTTGGCCAATTTCTCACCGCTTTAGTCTCCTTAGGATCAACTTTGATGTCCTCACTAGATACCACATGCCCAAGGAAGGAAACTCCATCAATCCAAAACTCACACTTATCAAATTTTGCATAAAGCTTCTGCTACCTCAGGGTTTACATACTTTCATGCCCTATTTTATTCACAAAAATGGGAACTTGTACGACATCATGGCAAAACCCTTTTGGGGTTTGAGAGAATTGAAGTTGAATAGTCTCTACCTAATGAATTGAGGTGCATTAGGACACTATTCTAGCCTAAAAAAATTAAACTAAGGTCTAAACTACCAAAGATTGGATAAGGGTTCAAATTATCTTGAACGGAAGGTTCGAGGTCCACAACTGTGGGTCCCAGTCGTATCTTATATTTTATGTGGGTGTTAAAATTACAAGCAAGATCAATAAAATAATTGAATCTTTTAGATTAAACATAAGGTTCTAAACGCATAAAAGTTTTCTATTTATAACCAGAACAACAACAACAACAACACAACAATAACAATAATAAGAATAATAACAACAACAATAATAATAATAAGAAGAATAATAATAACAACAATAAGAACAATCATAACAATAATAACAATAATAATACCACAACAACAATAATAACAATAATAATAGTAATAATAATAATAACAATAATTATAATAATAAGAACAATAACAACAACAATAACAATAATAAGAATAATAACAACAACAATAATAATAATAAGAATAAGAACAATAATAAGAACAATCATAACAATAATAATAATAGTAATAGTAGTAATAATAATAATAATAACAATAATAACAATAATTATAATAATAAGAACAATAACAACAACAATAACAATAATAAGAATAATAACAACAACAGCAATAATAATAATAAGAATAATAATAACAACAATAAGAACAATCATAACAATAATAATAATAATAATAATAATAGTAATAGTAGTAGTAGTAGTAGTAGTAGTAGTAGTAGTAGTAATAATAATAATAATAATAATAATAATAATAATAATAATAATAATAATAATAATAATAATAATAATAATAATATGAAAGAAAATATTTTATCCTACACTTAAAAAATCAAAGACATCTCATTCGTTACCACAGTTGAAAAATATATATCATTTAAAACTTAGAAAGCTATCAATTACCAAATCTATATTCTACACAAAATGACACTTAAAGACAACATTAGATATGAGATTCTAACATGCATTCAAATAAATAAGATAAATAAAAAATACTCAAGTGACAAAAGTTTATTAATTCAACTAATCAAAACATATTCTCAAGTTGTTAAATAAAATTTAAAAAATGATAATATTAACGATAAAAGAAGAAGAAGCATGACCTAGTTGCTTCCCCTAGAATGCTTGAAGTATTTGAATAATATGAGCAAAAGAGAAAGCTAATCAAAAATAAAATAAAATAAAATAAAATAAGGACAAGTAGAATAGAAGAACTAACCCCATCGCTTCCAAATCATATTTCTAAAGGGTCTAGGCAATATAAAAATATAAAGAGAACCTAATGTAATGATCAAGAGATAGGTATATGGAAAAATGTCAAACTATCAAAAATTTCGTAAAAATAACTGATATCGAGTTACGAACAATAAAAGGCAGTCCATGAATCATAAGCCGTCCAAGATTTTGAAAGACCAACCAATACATAACATTCTAGTCACTTTTCCTGAATTATAACATTTCACATAAGCAAATGAATTGGTAGTAAAATACATGCCACTTTAACTAATTTGGTGATTATTATAACATGAGAGAATAAAATAAGTAATAAATTAATCATACATAAGTTAAGGTTAAAAAAGTAGGATCAGGTTATGATAGGCTAGAAACGGGCCAATGTGATATCACTCCCTCTATTCTGTTTTTATAAATCGGCCATTTTAGATGTCTTAAAAAAATTTAAAAATCATAAAAGAAATTATTCGAGAGTACCAAATAAAATGATTCAATATTTTTTAAATGTCATGTAAAACTTAAAATATTTATATTTTGATATTTGGATTTCGTGAATGTATATCAATAATTTAGCATAATGGTAAAGTGTTGTCAATTTTTTGAGACTTTTAAAAGAGTGACAAATACAATTAGAATAGGAGGGAGTAATGAGTTTGCGTTATTTTTATAAAGTTATATATGTGAGTTTCATATAAGAAGTCAGTTATAGCCTGTCTGTTTTTTCATCATTTCCTATTACGTACCTAGTTTCACGTGGGATGACAATCTCACTTGAATTCTCCTTAGCGTGTTGATACCTTCAATCATTGTGGTTGAACTCCAAGCGAAGTAATCTTGCTGTGTGGTATATATACATGTGAAAAAAAAATTAAATTGGTCAGAGTATGTCTGCTCTTAAAATTTAACTAATCAAATAAAAATTAAATAATAAAGTAATAAAGAATCTTAAATGTTAATTAAAATTAGCACATGAGAAGCAAAAGACTTTGAAAAAGAAAATTTTCAGTTATTTTTCAAGTAAGAAAATTCAACATAAATTTACATTTTATCTCACTCTTTCTCATAGTTACTTTTATGGTTATTATGATTGCGTGTATGCCTTTTCTAATATATAATTATGTATTATATATAGATTAGCATTTAAAAAGTTATTTTATTCTTTATTTTAAAGTATGTAAACTAAATTATATTGAATAACACGGTTTACTTAACCCCTTCTTAGGTCTCCCTTTTTGACTTTTTTAACAAATGGCATTTATCCAAATCAATATTCAAAAAAGTATAATAAATTTTGATTCAATATTAATTGTTAAAAAAATCGAGGGACTTGAACTTTTAAAATTTTATAGATATTTACATTAGTAGTTTTTTAATACAAACCGTGCATAGGATACTCAACTAGTAATGTTTAAAAGGTGAAAACAACTTGCAAGCTCGCTGACAATATTTCCTTTGTATATAAAGAGGCAAAACTTGAAGTACGCAATCTAATGTTGAATTGTTCGGTAGTAATATAATTCTGAGAATTCAATCAATAATACTCTGACACAAATCAAAATTGGATCACGACTAAAGAGAATAAAATCAAAACAAAAGCAGTCCACAACATTTAAAACAATATCTTAAAACCTGGAATCATAAGATCAAGAGCATCTAAAGTAGTACGAATGAGTAAATACAACTGTCTCAAATGAAAATACAACACTATTTGGTAATGTCAAATACAAGGTCTCGATTATAAAGCAATAAAGAAAATCTCAATAGATCCACGGTGACTCGAAGTATGAGCCTCACTACTAAATCTGAGAAGATGGAGGAAAACTCTGGTAGAATGAATCCAACTACCTTGTAGGGGCCCATGTGCTCGATCTTTTGGGTGGAAACAAATTAGGGATGAGCACACCAAAATATACCTACTAGGTTCAACTGACTAGGTAAGAGAAATTGAATAAGCATGTAATAACTAAGTCTCTAACACAATATATACATAGATAATATTGGATAAAGATAGCAAATGCAACCCATGATGCAATGCAAATGAGATGAATGAATACAATGACATGATGAAATCACTACCGTCACAAGGCCGATGTACACATCTATCGAGTCAAAGCTACCAGATAGAACCCAAGGGCATCACAGGCTAAGTACTCAAATATCTCAAGGCATCGCAGATGATAAATTGGAGTATATCGAGGGTCGCTGGCCTCATACTAAAGTATCTCAAGGCATCACAGGCCTTATACTGTAATGTCTCAAGTATCACAATGTCTCAGGTAGTACAGATGTAACATGAGATGTGTGCACGCCAATGCCACATATAAGTATATATAAGTAATATAACATGAAAAATGACATGCAAAATAGCCATAACATCAAAAAATCTATATTAAGTGCATCAACTAGTACCACAATGCCATCTTTAAGTCTCATGTCACCACTCTCTTATCAATAACAAAATTTTCAATGAAACCAGACTCCGCAAGTCCCAAAATATGCTCATAAATCACGACTGTATCATAAATATCATTAATTTACGATGTAACTCTTCAAATGGTATTGCAAGTCTCTTATTATCACAATAATATTCAAAATATCTCAATTCTTAAGATATCATCTCAATTTATCAATAGGATTGCAATTTACTCAAATTTTGGTATAACTCATATCACATATTCATCAAAATTCTATAATATCAGCCCATTTACTAATGAATCAATCTAGATGTTACAATTATCATATGGACGTATACAATAACTCAAATTCGGTCCCAAAAAGGTTAGTCAAACCTACCTCGATGTTGAAAATGTACTCGGACAAGCTTTTAATTAACCCAAACCTCCAAAAGATTATTGAATCAACCAATCGCTATCAAAAATAGATAATATATGTCAAGAGATAAATTTTGATACCCATATTGACACGAATTAGGCTTAGAGGTAAAACGATCAAAATTAGGATTAAAATTTTGATGTTCCAGAATCTGGAAATTGATCAAAAATTATGAATCTATGAAAAAATAGGAGCTTGTGGGTGAAAATTCCATTAAAATGGAGTTCAAAACAAAGGAGAAATCATCCATTAAGGTTTTCAAATCATAGACTTAAAATCCCCAATTTTACATACCCAAAATCATGAAATTCAAGACAAAATCAAGATAAAAGTCATGAAAATTAATCAAAATGATGATAGAAACACTTACCCAAAACAATTCACAAAAAGTCTCACAAAACATCGCCTCTAGAAGCTTGAAATTTGTGAAAATAGTGTTTTCTCAGAATTAAAATTATTCAGACACATAACACCTCCACAAATGCGGACTGGAATCCGCCAACACAAAAGTCAACCAAGCTTCACTTCTCTGCAAATGTGTACACCCATCCATGAATGCAGATCAGAAGTGAACTTCCCTCCGTAAATCTGAATCGAACCCCTGGAAACGCAGAGCTTATGTCATCCAAACCTTCGGGAACGCGAACGCTTCTCCCTGAACGTGGAGAAGATGAGTAGGCTGCACAAGAACCAGATATATTAATTATAATCAAGCCTCAATACAGACCCTTGGGATTCATTTGCAATTCAAATTTCACAAACCAAACATGTATCCATACAAAAAATGAAGATCCAAACTTAATAGAATAATAAGAATGCAACTTAATTTGACGTCTCCATGAAACAGTTACCAATGCAACTTAATTAACTAGTTTAAAACTCAAAATATCAAAATATCCTTTGAAAACCTCCAAAATTATGACAAGATCATTTCTAACGTTAGTTTCACCATCGGGAACTACTAGAACTGCTAAAATTTTGTTCTGACCTTCTGAACCCCGAATGTTAACCAAAGTCAAACTTTGGGTATAAAAACAATTAAAAATACAACTTTGGGTCCAAAAACTTCATTTTAACTTTAAATTTAGTTTTGTAACTTCTCCTACACTAGATTTGACGTTCTAGAGCTAATGGAATCAATGGATTCCCTATTCAACACCCAAAACTCAGAAAGGTATGAAAACTCACTTTTTTAACAACTTAAGCTTCCAAAAATGACAAAAACTTATATTTTCAATTTTAAAACATAGGATTTTGATTCCAACCATACATATAGTTCAAAAAAAGTCCAAAGCAACTTACGAAGGTGAAAAATAGTCATTTTCACAGATAAGCTCAAAAATGACCAAGAAGGTCACTACATCATTCGCTACTAAAATTAATGTTCGTCCTTGAATATAAAGGGAAAGAAGTACCTGAAGCCTCAAAAAAGGTTAGGTTATCTAGCCTGCATATCTAACTCCAACTGCCAAGTAGCCTTCTTCACAGGACGTTGTTGCCATTAAACTTTCACTGAAGTTATAACCTTGTACCTCAACCTCCGGACCTGCCTATCCAATATAGCTACCGGCTCTTCTTCATATGACAAATTTAAACCCAAATTAACTAAATCATTTTAGATCACATGGGACTCATCTAGAATGTACTGACGAAGCATGGAAACATAAAATACAAGATGAAGTTTTGATAATCTTGAGGTACATACCCCTTATCTATGGTAGTACGAGATTATCACCACCCAACAAGGTGGATAAGGTATATACCTCTCATCTATGGTAGTACGGGATTGCCACCCTATAAGGTTGATGAGGTACATACCCCTCGTGTATGGTAGTACAGGATTGCCACGACCCGACAAGGTGGATGAGGTAGAGATACATATCGCTCATCTTTGGTGTGGTCACTTGCAACACTATGGATACATTCCATGATAAGAACTAATATATATATTCCTTTCATCATCATAAAGTCACTTCTCTCATATACCAAGCATCCGACCTTCAACAACTCAAGAAAACTTAACCGGACATTTTATCAAACACTTGGCGGGTGTGTAATGCTAGTATAAAAGTATGAAATTTAAGAGTGAAATCATGCAACAAAACTTAAAGTAAATCAACCCACCAACATTTGGTAATACCCTTATGCAATATATATTGAAACCCTTCATCAAAGCTCAAAATAGATCATAGCTTCATAACTTAAAACATGCTTAAACAGTTAGACTTTTATGAAACACCAACATAGTTAATAGTCAAATTCATAAAGCTCAAAACATGTTTAAACAGTCACACTTTAAAGAAACCCCAATATAATTCGTAGTCAAATTCATAATAAGAAGACCCATAAGTAAAACTACTTAGAAGCATGCAAATTATGTAAAAAAGAAGCTTGGTCACCATGGGTGAAAGGATCCAATGGTTGAAACCCAGATACCTCAACTTTGGAGAATTCCTTGATAAAGATTTAATTGAGAACTTGAAGATTGAATGAAATCCTTAGATTTGGAATAAGATTGGGATATGAGAATTTTGGGTGAAATAATTTTCTAATTGTTAGAGAAGGTTTTGGGGAATGTCTTGTATGATATAGGGTTGAAAATGACTAAGTATAGGTGTTTTTACGCATTGAAAGACTTAGGCCCAAGACCCTAAGGCCTTAGGACAAATTTTAAAAAACATTGGCAATAAAAATACACTAGTACGCGCCCTGGCTGCGTCGTGCCAGGGGCATGGACCCTTACTATTTTGGCAAAAATTTGGAAAACTAAATTTTGCTATGGTTGCTCTAAAATTGGGGTTAGACCTATTTCCCACATAATATTGCCCTCTGAACAAGAATACGAAGTTAGATTTTCGATATTATGCATGAATTTTGAGATATATGGAAATTATGATTATAGGCATTTCCGAGGAACATTTTCAAGGATTTTTGGGGTCATTTCACTTGACTTGTTGGCAATTCAAACATTTTGATAGGAACTCAGCTATGTCCCTTATAATCTTAAACCACCAATAGTGTTGTTTGAAATCATAGTACATCTTTGCCACACTAGGATGGATGGTGTATCTAGCACAATGGGCCTCCTCCAATATCAATCTCACCCAATCCCCAACCTTTGGCACACAAGCTCTACCGTTTATCCTCAAAATACCCTCAAAATCAATAGTAGTCACTTTGGCTTCACCCTTCAAAACTTTATCACGAATCAAGCATAGTCTAGCATCCTCAAACTGATGAGCACATATCAGCTCAAGCAAGGAAGATCTAGCCTCAACAAAGGCCAAAATACTCTTAGGAGGAGAAATATCAAATCGAACCAGTTGTCTAGCAAGTGAATGAACCACCAATGCTAAGGGCCTCTCTTTATCCCTCAATAATGCCAAACTCTCCATACTAGTAGCCTTCCAACTCAAAGCATCAGCCACTATATTTGCCTTTCCTGGGTGAGATAAAATAGAGATGTCATAGCCTGTAAGCAACCTCAACCACCTACACTGTCTCATGTTTAAATTAGGCTGATTAAAGATGTATTTGAGACTCCAGTGATCGATAAAGATCTCACAATGCACTCAATAAAGATGATGTCTCTATAACTTAAACATAAATACTACCACAGTCAACTGCATATCATGGGTAGGATAGTTTCTCTCATATACCTTTAACTATCTCGAGCATATGCTATTTCTCTCACGTACCTTTAACTATCTCGAGCATATACTATCACCTTCCCTTTTTGCATCAATAGACCAGTAACACCTACTCCAAAAGTATCACAATACACTACAAATAGCACTCCCTCCTAAGGAAAAACAAGAATAGATGCTAAAGTTATTAAATTTTAGAGCTTTTAAAAGCTCACCTCACACTCCTCTGATGACTGAAATGCCACATTCTTCTGAGCAAGTCTAGTCAATAGGGTTTCTATAGAAGAGAATCGTTGCATAAAGCATCGATAATACCCTACAAAACTAAAGAACCTCTGAATATCAGTCAAAGAAGTAGGCCTTCCCACTCATGAACATCTGCTACATTGGCCGGATCAACCATAATAACCCCTTTTTGTCACCACATGTCCAAGGGAAGCCATAGACTCAAACAAGAACTCACACTTTGAGAGCATGGCATATAACTTTTTTAAAGTATCATCCTCAAGTGTTGAACATGATAGAACTCACTCTTGGAGTAAACTAAGATGTCATCAATAAACACAATCACAAATATATTAAAGTAGCGTTTGAACACTCGATTCATCAACTCCATAAAAGCATTTGTGGTAGTAGTTAACACGAATGACATAACCATCAACTAATAATAACCATGACAGGTCCTGAAAGCTTTCTTTGGGATATAAGACTCTTTAACTCTTAATTGATGATAGTCGGACCTCAAATCAATCTTGGAGAATACCGAGGCACCCTACAACTAGTTGAATAGATCATCAATGCTAGGAAAAGGATATTTGTTCTTGATGGTCACTTTGTTTAGCTGATGATAATTGATACACATATCCCTATCCTTCTTCTTCATAAACAAGATAGGAGCACCCCAAGGAGATACAATCAGACGGATGAACTCTTTCTTCAACAAATCCTCCAATTGCTCCTTCAACTTCTTCAACTCAACCAAAGCCATTCGATAGGGGCAATAGAAATGGGCTTAGTACACGACACCATATCAATAGCAAAGTCAATATCACGATCCAAAAGAACATCCACCAAATTCTTTAGAAACATATCCATAAACTCTCTAGCAACCTTAGTGGTCTCCAATGATGATGACTCCTGAGAACATGCCTAAACATGAGCCAAATTACAAGCATTTCTTATCTATTAATCAATAGGCATGCATATAAGAAATAACTCCCTTAAGATAGGAGCTAGGTGCTCCAGTACGCACTAACTGAGGCAAATTAGGGCAAGATAAGGTCACAGTCTTCTCATGGCAATCAAGAATAACATGATGAGGTGATAACCAATCCATGACCAATATCATATCGAAGTCAACCATATCAAGCAATATCAAGATAGTAATAGTATCTCTCCACATAAAAGTTACAACACAACCCTAATACACCTGATTTACTATTAATGATTCACCTACCAGGGTGGAAACACAAATAGTCTCAGCAATAGGCTCACACATAATATCAAGATCTAAAGCAAAATAAGTTGGTAAATATGAATAAGTATTGGTTGGATCAAATAAAACTGAAGCAGAATAGTGGCACACCAGAACTATGCCTATAATAACCGCATCAAAGACCTCTGCCTCGGCTTTATCGTAGATAGCATAGCATACTCTATGCTCACTACTAGCCTGTGGTCCTGCACAAGCTCCACCTTTTACTATACCATGGCCTCCACTAATACCACCCCTCATGCCATGATAAGTGTCTCTAACTGCTAGTTTTGGGGTTGGACGAGCTAGCTGAGATCCTAAAGCCTAGGAAAAAGGTACACGATGTGGACAATGATAGGCCAAGTGCCTAATCTAATCACAATGATAACAAGCCTAGGTTTCCTGCCTTTAGTATGACTGACCTATAAAGCCACAATGCTTGGCTACACTACAAGAGCTATCACAGCCCATCTGAATAGGCATGGATCTGTCAACACTATCAACTGTAGGAATAGTTGCATGGACTACCCTAACCTGATGGCCTTGCCTATTAAACTTTCTATCTCATACAAGGGGTCCACTATACTGGCAGTGCTGATAGAATCTCATCTGACCACCTTGACTAGCATGGTTTATGCACTCTATCATGTGAGCGTGATCCACTATACTCTAAAATATGCCCCCAATGAGAACTAAAGAAGTTGTGATCTCCAGGAGATACCTTGTCAATCCCTTAGTGAAGCATTGAATCCTCTCGAACTCCTTAGGGATACTAGTCAAAGTATAACTAGATGACTCATGAAACCTAGTATAATAGTTTGATATTGACATACTGCTAGAGTCAAATGCATCCCATGGTTGTGTCGAAGGTTGTATAGCACAAACCTCTCTAGGAATACCTCTATAAATGGCTCCCAGGTCATGACTAGAGATCCAATAGGTCGATGGGTTGAAAACTGACCTCGATCACTCCTTGGCTAGGTAATGAACTAATAAGAGGTATAAGCAATTCCATGCAATTCAAGAATGGCCAAATTGCATAAACGGTCCTGACACTCTGATAAGAAATCATAAGCTCTATCACTAGGGATGCCATCAAATCTAGGAGGAGCCAATTGTACAAATTGCTCAAAAATCTTTTGCTTAGCAGTAGACATAGTAGGGCTAGCAGAAGATAGTGGAACCAAAATTTTGGGCGATATAGTAGAAAGAGTAATAAATAACCCATAAAGATGTGAACTAAAACTCGACCAAGATGTCTGAGGCACAATCATAGAAGTCATAGGAGGATCCAATGGATTGAGAAAGGACCAATATAAATCATGGCTGGATCAGCTACAACTATAGAAGATCCAACCAGCACTATAGAGACCGGTGCATCAATAATGACTATGGTAGGAGGAGCTCCCTCCAATCTAGCCAATACGCATAAAAGTATCTCCTAAACTTAGGGCATAGCATCTGCGGCTGAAGATGATAGGACAGAGTTTATAGGCCTCTCTGACTTATAATCAGGCTTTGGAGATGCTGATCTGGCTTTTCCTCTTAACAAAGCTATCCCTCTAGCATATCCTCAGCTCATAGCCCTATCATGAGTCTTGACTTGACCACAAGTGAGAGATATATTAGCTCGAAATGACCCCAAAAAATTGTTCGAAAATGTGCCTCAAAAATAGCCATGATCGTAAATTCCATATATCTCAAAATTCGTCCGTGATATCAAACATCTGACTTCATATTCTTGTTCACAGAGGCAAAACTGTGTGTGAAATAGGTATAACCCAAATTTTAGATGACCTATAGTAAAAAATGAATTTCACAAACATTTTAGTTCCAGTAGGGGCACGTGTTTGCTCCACGACGTGGAGCCATCGCAGAGATGTGTTATTTTGTGCCAGTTTTCCTGTTTCGGTCCAAGGCCTTCGGGTCTTGGGTCTAAACCTTCTTATACATAAAAACACATTTACTTAGTCATATTTTAACTCCATATCATGCACGACATTCCCTAAAACCCTTTCTAACCCTTAGATAAATATTTCACCCAAATTCTAGTGTCCCAATCTCATTCCGAATCTCAAGTATTTAGTTCAAACTTCAAGTTCTCATTTAAACCTTCACAAAGGAAATTCAAAAGTTAAGGTATGTGAATTTCAACTATTGGGTTCTTTCACCCATGGTACCCAACCTTCATTTTTACATAAATTGCATGTTTTCAAGTTAGATTATCTATGGATCTCTTATTATGAAAGTTGATTATAAACTATGTTGGGGTTTCATAAAATGTGACTTTTTGAGTATATTTTGAGCTATGAATCTATGATCTATTATGTGAATTGATGAGGGGTTTTCATGTATCTTGCATGAGGGTAACACCAAGTGTTAATAGGTGGTTTGACATTAGTTTTTCTCAAATGATTTCACTCTTGAATTGCATGATTTTTTACTAGCATTGTACACCCGCTGTCACGACCCAAGACTAGGGCCTAGATGTGACCGATGAATAGAGAACCTGAAGGAACCCCAAACAAGCCTCATAGCATATCATTACACATCCTTGGTCACAGAAATAATTAATCATGGTCATCTACCCTGAAGGAACCCCAAACAAGCCTCATAGCATATCATTACACATCCTTGGTCACAGAAATAATTAAATGAAATTTTAAGAAAGGAAACAAGGGCAAAAAGAGGTTAAGGGAGAACTTGTTGTAACATAGAGTCAAGAGATAATAGAATCAACTCATAGCATAAATACATAGCTTTATCCAACAACACCTCTACTACATAGATAATGGTAAGGGATAAGACATATAACCGGTCTTACCCTCATAGTCATAAGTATACAATAAAGTAAAGAGAGTCTTAATACATAATGTGAGAGAATAGTCCTTGTCCCCGAAATGGAGGACTCACCAAAGGCTAACTTGAACAATCCATCTAGCCACATGAATAATCAATAGGAGCTTCGGTCCCTACGTGGTGATATCATGTAGGCAAGAGTATGTATTAGTACATTTGAATGTACTAAGTATATGGGATGCAATACAACAAGAGATAAGCATGATAATTCAAAATGTATACCGATAGGCAATAGGCATAATATAGAAATATGACATGTATGATCAATGTATATGTAAAACATGCTTAAGTAAATCATGCTCATATAGAATATCATATGTGAAGAAAAGACCAAGCTAGATTTCCAAGGTACGAACCCTCAGTAGGTTGGTGATATTGTCACCCCATCACCTAGGTGGAGATGAATATTAACCCTCATTCTAGGTTGGTAATGTCGCCAGCCCATCACCTAGGTGGAGATGAGTATTAACACTCATTCTAGGTTGATTATGATATCACCCTATCACCCTAGTAGAGATGAGTATTAACCCTCATTCTAGGGTTACCCGGGCTTTTGTCCCCCCTCCCCAGATCAGGCATGGACCATACAACAATTTATATAGGATTCATCATAATCTCTAATGCAATACATCATCTAGAAATAATCATGTACATAAGCTCATTTCATCATCATGACATCATTCTTATCATATCTCATGCTTTAGACCTTTAATTCCTCAAGAAAACATAACCGAACATTTTACCAAACATCTTGGGGGTGTGTAATCGGGGTAAAAGAGCATGCAATTTGGAGATTAAATCATGCAGAAAATCAGTGGAAAAACCTTTAATCAACACCTTGCAACACCCCTAAGACGTTTATATCAAAACCCCTTATCAAATCCAACATTAGATCCAAGATTTAAAGCTCAAAATATGCTCAAACAATTATACTTTCATGAACTAAAATCACTGTACAGTAAATTTCTCAATATACAAGATCCACATGTAAAATCAACTTTAAATCATGAATTATTAGTAAAAAAAGGGTTTAGGCACCATGAGTGGAAGGAACCGCAGTAAATTTCTCAATATACAAGACCCATATGTAAAATTAACTTTAAATCAAGCAATATTAGTAAAAAGAGGCTTAGGTACCATGGGTGAAAGGACCCGATGGTTCAACACCACATACCTTAGCTTTGGAGAGGTTCTTGAAGAAGACTTTAATGGAGACTTGAAGCTTGAATGAGGTCCTTGATGAAATTCTTATGATTGGTCTTGAGTTTGGGACTTGAATTTAGGGTGAAATTTGAGTCTAAATGTTTGAGAGGATATTGGGGAATGTTGAGGATGATATGAGGGTGAAATAAAGCTATGTATAGGTAAAAATACGTATGGGAACCCTTGAGCCAAAGACTTGAAAGTCTTGGACAGAAATCAGAAAAACAGGGCCAAAATAACACTGGTCCGCATCGCGCATGCTCACTGGAACTCTGCATTTTCTACACGAACTAGTTTTACAAAAATGGGCATAAATCCTTCATCCGAAGTCAGAATGAGGTGAAATAAAATGTGTTGGAAAGCTAATTCAAAGGGATGTCAGTTGATAGGTTGTGGATGACCCAATATGTTGTGTTCTAAGAGATATGTCCATTCAAAGTTGACCCTCCTAAATAGCATTTATTTCGAGTTTTGAATTTTGATACGGTTGCTCTAAAATTTGGGTTAGACCCATCCCCACTCAATTTGACCCCCTAAACAAGAATATAAAGTTGGATTTTTGAAATAAAGAATAAATTTTTAGATATATGTAAATTACATTTTCAGATACTTCTGAGGCACATTTTTGGGCATTTTTAGGATCGTTACACCTGTCAAGTGTTTGATAAAACATTCGGTTATTGATTCTTAAGTTATTAAGGCCTAATGCATTGTATATGAGTTAATTGACTTTATGAAGATGAAAGGAATGTATATGTGAACTATTTTCATGAAAGGTATCTTTAGTGTTGTAAGTTGACCATACCTAGTTTAGGCAGTGTTATGCCTCAACCACTATAATGAGGGGTGGTATGCCCATCTACCAATTGGGAGGGTATATTCCTTAATCACTTTGATGAGGGGTGGTCATGGTCATCTACCAATTTTGGGGGTATATTCCTCATTCACTTTGATGGGGGTGGTCATGCTCATCTACCAAGTTGAGGAGTATATACCTTGACCACTATGATGGGGGATGGTATGCCCATCTACCAATTAAGGGGTAAATTTCTCAATCACTTCCTAAAGGGTGGTCATATCTTGGATTCCAAGTACTAGTTTGCTTGGTCTATAAAGGGGGTATCTTCCTACATATGTAATATATTCTATACAAACATGTTTTACTTCTAGCATTGATCATACATACCAAATTGTTATCATACTATCCATTGCCTATGTTTATGCATTTTTTTATATTGTCTATCTCTTGCTGCATTGCATCCTACATATTTAGTACATTCAAATATACTAATGCATACTCTAAGCCTACATGATATTACTATGTAGGAACCGGAGCTCCTCAAGATCAACCTCCCTGTGGCTTGTTGGTCATCTTTGAAGATAAGGTTTTGGTGAGTTCTCAAAGTTTGGGGATAATATCTATGATACTCTTGCCTTTTCCATTTCTTAATATTGAACACTTAACAATATGAGGGTGAGCCCGAAAAGTGTCTTGGCCCCCCCTCAAGTCTATGTCTAGAGGTGTTGTTGGATAAGTGATATAATTATACTTTTAGATTTGACTCTTTATGATTTATGCTATAAAAGATTCCCTTAGCCCCTTTATCCTTACTTTATGTTCTCTTGATGTTGTTTACTTGCTTCCGTGACCAAGGATGTCTAATGATATGCTAAGAGGCTTGTTTGGGGTCCCTTCAGGTTCCCCATTCCCCGTGTCACAATTAGGCCCTAGGCTTGGGTCATGACAAAGATAGTATCAGAGTACTAGGTTGTTAATGATCATCCGTATCTAACACACCACGTTGATTAGACTTTTATTCATGGTTGTGAAGTGTACCACGACTATGAGCAAGAGGGTATGAGACGTTTTAGGAAATGTTTTCCTTCTTCGTGATCCATGTCGTGCTATAGAAGTTAGGTAAGGTTTCCTCTCTAATGAATGTTCTTTGTCATTTTAGACCATGCTCAGTACAAGATAATAAGAGCCCGCACACCCGAGGAATAGCCAGCTCTTCCCGCTCCTCAAGATGGGGGAGTGGCTCATGAGGAATTTTGGGATGTTATCACCATGATAGCCCATGCCATGACTAATCAAATCAACAAAGGGGCCTAAGACCGTCATGCTTCCACACCGGCTTCAGGGGTGAGAGACTTTACTAGGATGAACCCACTATAGTTCTAGGGGTCTAAAGTGGATGTGCACCTTCAAGAATTTATTGATGAGGTGTATAACATATTGTTTATTATGGGGGTTAGATCGGAGGAGAAGGCGGAGTTGGCGGCATACCAACTCAAGGAGTGGGCTCAAATATGGTATTTCTAATGGAAAGTGGAGATGGGGAACAATAATGTCATTCTTTGGAAGGAGTTTAAGGTGGCATTTCTCAACCGATTCTTCCCTTCTGAGGTTATGGAGCCCAAAATGATGGATTTCATGAATTTAAAGTAAGGATCTATGAGTGTGAGGGAGTATTCCCTCAATTTCAACCAACTCTCCAAATATGTTCCACAATTGGTCGTCGACCTGAGGTCTAGAATGAACAAATTTGTGATGATGGTGTCCGATTTGGTTAATGAGGAGTGTCATGCCGTTATGTCGATAATAGGCATGGATTTGTCCTGCCTAATGACATATGCCGAACAAATGAAGGGGGACAAACTTAGAAAAAGGAGGGGTGGTGAGGCCAAGAGGGCCTGTTTTGAGGGTAGGTTCCAAAGTCCCAAGGGTGGCCGGTTTCATCAAGGCTAAGGGTTTTCTCATGCTCCTAGTAGAAATTTTTCCAATGATAACTCAAGGTTCTAAGGTGATGGTGGTGTAGTACCTAATACTATGTGTCCAAAATATGGTAAGGGTCATAGTGGCCCATGTTTGAAGGACACCAATGCTTTTTTTTTTGGTTCTGGTGAAGTGGGACATAAGGTGGTGGATTGCACTCAAAATCAGAACAAGAGTAAGGATGTTCGTTCACAAGGTGCAAATACAGTTCCTTAGGGAGAGGTGGCCAATTAGGTAGCACCCCGAGGCACAATCGGTTCTATGCTCTTCAAGGAAGACAAGGGATAGATGAGGTGCCCGATATCATCACTAATATATTAAAAGTCTTTATTTTTTATGTATATGCATTAATAGACCCGGGTGCCACTCTTTCTTTTATTACCCCCTTTGTTGCCAAAACTTTTCATGTAGAACCCGAATTGTTATATGAGCCTTATGAGGTGTCTACTCCCGTTGGTGAATCTGTTATTGCTAGAAGAGTATATAAAAATTTTCATGTTTGAATTTTGTTGTCACGACCCAAGCCTAAGGCCTAGACATGACCGACGAATAGGGAACCCGAAGAAATTCCAAAAAAGCCTCATAGCATATCATTACATATCGTTGATCGCGGAAGCAATATAAAACAACATAAGAAACATGAACAAGGGAAATTGGGGCTAAGGAAGAGAGAGAGAGAGAGAGAAAGTTAATACTTAAATAACATAGATGAGTCAAAGCTCAAACATAATATATAACTTGTCCAACAACAACTCTAGACATAGATACTTAGCAGGGGCCAAACAAAGCAACCGAGCTCACCCTCATAGTCATAATAGCAAATAAAAAAATGAATGAATACATAACATAAGAAACATAGACTATCAACCCCAAAATGGAGGACTCACCAACAAGCTTGAGGTACTAGCCACGTGGGTGGAGATGCTCAAGCGGGGCTCCGATTCCTACATGGTGATATCATATAGGCATAGAGTATGTGTTAGTACGTTGGAATATACTAAGTATGTGGGATGCAATGCAACAAGAGATAGGCAATGTAATCAAAATGCATAATAATAGGCAATAGACATAATATAACAATATGGCATGCATGGACAATGCTTGTAGTAAAATGTACTTGAAAATATCCATTTTTTCATAACTTACTTAACCCATTAAGATAACATAATTAGCTTATTCAATTACCTTATACTAGAGGGTGAGAGATATAACATGAGGATATCCATTCTTTCATAGCTTACTTAACCCATTAAGATAACATAATTAGCTTATCCAATTACCTTATACTAGAGGGTGAGGGATATAGCATGAGTTCATAACCCCAAATCATATACGAGGTTAAGGAGTACATCATAGTTCATAACCTCATAAAGAGTAACATAACCTTATAGGGAGTAGCATAACCTTATACAGAGTAACATAACCTCATAAGAAGTA
>BAUE01070606.1:0-24435 GCA_000787875.1 Solanum virginianum | reverse complement strand
CTCTAAATCCAAATTGGAGGCATAGGGAGTTTTTCAAACATTACCATACTCGAAGTTTTCAAAATAATCATGCCGAGAGAGAGAAAACTTTACATACCTTACGCACTTCACCAAGTCACTTCTAACTTCAAGTAAGTCCAATTCACGCCTCCGGGCGTTCCACATCTACAATTATACCAATAACACCACAATTAGTTTCTTTTCATTACGGCCTCCTAAATTTTAAACTTTTATTCTAAAAAAAATCCTACGGAAATTTTGGCAGCATAACCCCTAAATTTAGGCCCTCCCGGGATCCATCATGGACCCCTTTCATTAACAACAACATCAACAACAATTTCAATACCACAAAGAGCCAATTTGAACTCCAAAACTTCAACAACTCGTTAACGAAATTCAATTCACCCTCAAACTGAAAAACAGGGCCAGTAGCATAAAATATACATATTCAACATGCTCAATTACCCATACAAGCTTCGAAAGTCTAACTAAAACCTTCTAGCATCTAACGAAACTTAAAACGCTAAAACGTTCATTTTTCATTTATATACACTCAAACCAAAAACTGGACAGCCCCTGGTATATATACATACTTAACATACCCACTAACCATATACACTCCAAGAATCACAACATAACACTCTAACGCTCCGTATACACTTCTAGCGTCAAAACGCTACAATTTTTCACTTTAAAGACCCAATTTTGACCAATGCAAACAAGAATGCCTATCCACCATTTCTAACATTTCTTTTGTCCCACAAGGATCATTACAAGCTAATTAAACTCACACATATGCATTTCAAACAACAAAATCACATTTGCCTTCATATAACCCAATTTGAACTTAATATCTCATAAACACAAAACTCAATCATTCAAGCCAATTTTCTTGGTTATTCTACTCATTTAACAATCCATAAACCACTTACAAGCTTCAATTTAACTCACAAAAAGAGAAAATTCACTTACCTTCAAAATTTCTTCACAAGTTCAAAACTTCGATTCGAACTTTCCAAGTCATATATATATATATATATATATATATATGGTCAATCCACTTAAAGACATATTAATTTCTTGGTCAAATACTACTTGGACCAACCACAACATAAAAAATTCCACTCCTTCTAGAAAATTATATAATTCTTGTAAGAATATACCACACTTGTCCAAATCTCATGACTTTTTTTTCTTTTCTTGAACCTTTGAATATGTGTACATGAATTCATATATAAGCTTATTCACCTAATTATGTGGATAGTGTCATTCATCCTTCCAAACTTCGCAATTGGCCCAACGTACCAAAGTATGGGTTCTAACAAAAAGTTTAAATTTTATGTAGTTATACATGGTAAGACTAATGATATTTTCCAGACATAGTAAGATGTAGTAGACTTAATAAATGGGGTGAAAACTCCTCTTTGTAAAGGTTTCAATGATTTTATTGAGGTATTAGACTACTCAAGTAGATATCTTGGTCTAAACTATTACATTTTCCCAGCATTAAGAGAAAACCCAGAAAAAATTCAACAATATAAAATCCACAAAGACAAAGACAAGGTGATTTTTTGCGACAACTATAATTCAATGACAAAAGGTTTTAAAAGGCTAAATGCAAAATGTGAAGCACTGAGCCAAGAAAAAGACCAGCTACTTATGTTACTCAAGAAAGAGACTATAATCAAAGGTACACAAACCGCAGATACGTGTTCTCCATCTCAGAATAAAATGGATGAGTCGGGTGTACATTCCCCTCTGAATATAAACAGGCCAACTGTATCAAGTGGATATACAACTAGTCCAATTCAAAATGATAGCCGGTAAAGACACCTCAATTTCGTTGATGGTTGTCACCATGCCAAAAAGTGAAACTAAACCAGCAACACAACCTAGAAGGCACCTCCAAAAGTCATTTACTATAGGATAAACATCTAAACAAAGGACTTTAATTAAAAAGGAAAAGAAGACAACTATGAAGTATTAATTAAAATGACTATAGGAGAAATACTTAGAGACGCCGATCAAGACATCAGAAAGACCAAGGTCTACAACCATTGTAGACGAAGACTACCTAGATGCCCAAGACCCCAACGAAGGTTATGATTAGGGAATGAGTTTCGACTCTATTGATTTACATAGCCTTAATACTTAGCAAGTTTTGAGAAATAACCATATATAGATTATGAGGGTGAGTTAATATTTGCATTCTCAGTACCTGTGGGAGAGGGCTCAAATAACAAAGTTGAACTCGAGGCTGCCTTATTTAGGTTGAATTGGTACCTACAATAGGATTCCAAAACGTTATCTTGGAAATGGATTCTGAACTAGCTACCAAATGTATTTCACAACAAATTCAACATCCTTGGTACACAGACCATCTTATTTATAGATTATATAATATTATTAATTGTTTCTAATTTGTTAGTTGTAGACATATCTACAAGAAAGCAAACCTTGTTGTTGATGTCTTGGCTAAACATGGGCATACCATATGAGTAAGTTAACTTTCAGCATGTTTCAACTTCCCAAGGAGGCTAGAGGTTATTATGTTATGGATAAGTCTGGTGTTGTCAACCTCAGAAGGAAAAAACTTAAAAGTATTAAAAAACCACCTTGATTGATGATTTTACATTGGTTCTTCAGCTTGTAAAGAGACTCCTTGAAACAATTGAGCCTGTAGCTATTCCTGTTCTTCTCCAGGGTATATCTAATTTTTGGTCATAGCTTATTAGAAGATCTAGGAAGGCATAGGATTAATTTGTAAAAGGAGAGTCTCCTCTACTTATGGCTTACCTAGTAATTTTGTATTGAGAGGAGTCGGCGGGTAGGTACTTAGATGCTAGGTTGATTTCTTTGCTAGTATTAGGGATGCGTTGGCTGACCTTAGAGGGTTGTTCAACTTATGAACCACCATAGGCCGGAAGTAAGGTCTATGTCCCCCTCCATTGTACCTTTGTTTATTTTTAGTTTATAATAAAACTTGGGGGTGTTGCTTAACCTTTAACCGTCTAAAAGAGTGGGGACCCTTTGGCATAAGTTTGTTCCCTATTAAAAAAAACTAAGGCCACTTTTGGTAGCCACCCTCAATTTAGGCTTTTTGCCTAAATCAAGGTTCATAATATTTAAGGATAGACCAAGGCCAATTTCAAGGTATTTCACTAGACAAGGTTAGGCTAATTAGGTGTTAAGAAAGAAAGGGTACATGTAAGGCTCAAATATTTGGATAAAGGGATAAATTTCTCATTTGGTTGGTCATTTTAGGCAAAAGTGGACTAATTCAAAGAATAAGGGCCTAAGATCCCTTCCTAATCCATATAATCTCCAGTCCAACTTAGAGTAATAGGGCAAGTTCTGAATTAGCACACAATGCAAGAACATAACAAAATTAGCTCACACACATATTGCTTTGCATATATAGCCAAAAAAACTCACAGATCATGCTTCATGTATCAAATTGTCCTCACTTAATCAGAACAAATATTGCCAAGTTATTCAAAAATGCATGGTTGCAATACAACAACTACTAAAAAATTTTGATGGGTACCAATTTCCAAAATATTTTATAAAACATCAAAAACAAGGTATATGCCATACGTTCAACTACTATATACTACAAATATCATCTGAGACATCCTAAACATGCTTGTTCAACAAAAATTAAATAACCACGATGAAAAAGAACACATGCAAGAAAATCTCAGGATCAAAATTTGGGTTGGTTATAGACTAAAAGCTACTTAGACTTCACCCTAGTCCATAACTACCCATACCCCCATCAAAAACTCTGTACATTGTCCTCAATGTACAATATCAAAATCAAAATAATATAAAGGATCAAAAAACAAACATATCTTGGTGCCTAAGCACCAGACTCGGTCTGCCTCTAATCATCTCCATCCTGTGGGGTAGTCAGCGTAGCAGCCTCAGTAGATGAGCCAATACCCATCAATCTATCTTTCTCCTAGGCTTGTCTCTGCTCTTCTACTTCTCTCAACATCCTTAAGACTCGCCCTAGCTCATCCTCTGCCTCTTCCTAATCAATCACGGAGGTCTTCTGACATACACGCCTCTCCTTAGTGTCATCATCCTCAATAAGGGGTCTCTTCCTATGGAAAGGCTGTGTGTGATCCTTCAAAGCCAAAAGATCAAATAGCAGCTCCGAAGGTGAATCCTCTAGAACTGTAACTAGAGCCGCTAATGAAGAAGTCAAGTCAAACTTAAGCTTTGATATCTCCTCATCAATGGCTGACAAGTCTTATGCCCAGGCCTAAGCTAGTCTCTTCTACACTCAGTCCTCAAAGGCATCAATGTGGGCATCCACCATAGTAATACACTCCTAAACTATAGAAATGGTGAATGTCTTGCATCGAGCCTCTGAGTCTACAACTATCTGCCAGACCCATGGCCTAAGTTGCTGCATAACCCAAGAAAATTAAGCCTTGGTCCGTGATAACATTTGCACCATGGCCTGAAAAGCTATTGTGGACACGTGAACCATTCCCAGTATGGAAACTTGTGATGTTGAAGCCTCTGGTGTAGGAGTAGCTAAAGTGGGACCCCACTCAATATCAACTGCTTTCGGCTGCTGGGATCTCTCATCAGTCATAGCAGCTAGAGTGGTAGTGGGGACAGCCGTCGAACCCTCCTATGCTAGCTCTAGAGCTAATGTATCAGACATAGGAGGAGGTTATGCCGTCTGAAGTGCCATGGGGTTCTCATCAGCCTTAATCAGGCTGGGAGCTATAGTCTATAGGGCTGACATCAAGTGCTCATGATGATGCAATATTAGTAATTTGGACACGATGCAGAGTCGGTTAATCAAGATCGAAAATGGAATCGACGTGGACCTCTTAAACCACGACTCAAGATCATGAATAGCTATGGTTGTGTAATATAGAATTCCCACACCATAAGTGGGGCATATTGTCCAACCTTATTTGTCAACCATCTGAGCCCATATCATGTTATTGTGTCCTCCAGTCCTGGGACATAGCTCAATCCATTAGTAATTAATTAGGGCTCCTCGTAAATCAATCGATAATTAATCGCCTTGACCCTTTGGTTGCAAATCCTTATTATATATAGTCTCTATGCCCTCGATAACCCACCAATGAATAATCGGGTCCAGTGCTGAAGACAATTGTCATAACTTGGACCTAGGGCCTAGACGTGACACAGCAAATGAGAAATTCGGAGGGATCCCAAAAAAGCCTCTTAGCATATCATTACATATCCTTGGTCGCAGAATCAATTATACAACAATAATAGATAGAAAAAAAGAGAATACGGGGATAAGGGACAACTTTGATACCATAGAAACATAACAAGCTAATAGTATAGCATTAATATGTCATAAGTTTCCAATAACACCTCTAATACATAGATTGGAGAAGGTCCTAAGATAATCTCTGGGCTCACCCTCATAACGGGTTGCAACAACACCTCTAATACATAGATAGGAGTGGGGGCCAAGAAAATCTCCATGCCCATCCTCATAATCATAAGTTTCCAAAATAAGAAGAGTCAATACATAGCATAAATCAAGAGAAGTATGTCCTCGGAGTTAAGGATTCACTAACTTGCTTTGAGAGAAGTCATACTAGCCACGTGGAGGAGGATTATGATCAACAGGGGCTCTGCTTCCTACATGTTATCATCATGTAGGTATAGATTATGTGTTAGTACAAGTACGTAGGATGCAACGCAATGAGAGATAGGCAATATAGGCCAAATACAATATCATAAGCAATGGATAACATAATAATAATATGACATGTATGAATCATGCTTGATGTAAAACATGTTTATCTAGAACATATCATATATGTAAGAATAGAACAACATTATGATGGATTGTAACACCCTATCATCCATGATGATTGAGGTATCAACCCCTCAATTTGTTGATGGTTGTCTCACCCTACTATCCATGGGGATTGAGGTATCAACCCCTCAATTGGTTGATGGTTGTCTCACCCTACCACCCATAGTGATTGAGGTATCAACCCCTCAATTGGGTGATGGTTGTCTCACTCTACTATCTATGGTGATTGAGGTATCAACCCCTTAATTGGTTGATGGTTGTCTTACCCTACCATCCATGATGACTGAGGCATTACCTTTGAAACTAGGCATGGTCAACTTACAATACTATAAGATACTTCTCATGAAAACAACACATATATAGCTTCTTTTCATCATCATAATCTCATTCAAGTTATAGGTCATGCAATGGATCATCAGTAGTTCAAGAACCCTAAACTAGATATTTTATCAAACACTTGATGGGTGTGTAATGCTAATGTAAAACCACGCAATTCAAGAATGAAACCATGCAAGAAATCTTGAAGTAAATCAACCCACTAATACTTGGTAATACCCTCATGCAATGTACATTGAAACCCTTCATCAAATCTCAAGATAGATAATGGATTCAAAGCTAAAAACATGCTTAAATAGTCACACTTTTATAAAACTCCAACATAGTTCATAGTCAAATTCATAATAAGTAAGACCCATAAGTAAATAATTTTAGAAACATGAAATTTATGTAAAAAGGAAGCTTGGGCACCATGGGTGAAAGGACGCAATGGTTGAAACCCACATACCTTAACTTTAGAGAACTGCTTGAGGAAGATCTGAATGGAGACTTGAAGCTTGAGTGAATTACTTAAGATCCAGAATGAGATTTGATATTTGAATTTTGGTGAAATATTTGTCTAAGTGTTTGAAAGAGTATTGGGGAATGTCTTGTATGAGATGGTATTGAAATATTTTTATGTATAGGTATTTTTACATATGGGAATGCTTAGGACCAAGACCCAAAGCCTTGGATTGAACAACAAAAATTGGGCAAAATTAACACTGATCCGCGCCCTGACCGTGCGCGCCAAGGTTGCGGATCAACACTAGATAAGGAAATTTTTGGATTTTTAAATTTTGATATGATTGCACTAAAATCGGGGTTAGACCTATTTCCTACTAAATTTGGCCCCTTGATCACGAATATGAAGTCAAATTTTTGGTATCACGTATGAATTTTGAGATATATGGAAATTACGATTATAGGCACTTTTGAGGAATATTTTCGGGCACTTTTGGGATTGTTTCAATATCTCCCCCTTGGGAACATTCATCCCCGAATGACAAATAAACGTACATAAGAAGGATAATCATGAGGAGATCAGCCCCAACAAGAATGCAACAATGCACTTAAACATCATTTTCAAAAATCTCAAAATTAGTGTCAAAATCACCATGAACTTGTCAACATAAACATGAATGCATGCAAATGACATAAGGGCTGATACATAAGACTTAAGATCACATAGGGGACATAAAATTAGTACCTTAGTCTTGATTAGAATGGAAGAGATAGGGATATCGCTTTTGCATGTCCACTTCGGCCTTTCATGTAGCACTTTGAACTTGTTGATTCCTCCAAAGGACCTTAACGGAAGCCACATCCTTGTTCCTCAACCTCTTCACTTGTCTATCAAAGATCCCTACTGTAACCTTTTCATAAGTCAAGTTGTGTTCAACAACACCCATAACATCTAATGGGACAATAGCATTCGGGTCACCCATAAATTTCCTCAACATAGACACATGAAAGACCAGGTGAACCAAGTCCATTTCACTAGGCAACTCCAACTCGTAGACCACCTTAGAAATACACCTCAACACTCTATAAGGACCAACAAATCTTGGACTCAATTTACCCTTCTTACCAAAATGAACCACACTATTCATGGGTGAGACCTTCAATAGACCCAATCACCAACCTTAAATTCAAGCTCCCTTCTCCTCACATCTGCACAGGACTTTTGACGACTTTAGGCTATTTTCAACCTTTCCCTAATCAACATTACCTTCTCCATAGCCTCCATAACAAGATCCAGACCCAACAAGGCCATTTCCCCAACCTCAAACTATCCAAATGGGGGCCTACAACATCTGCCATAGAGCCTCAAAAGGAGCCATACCAATGCTAGAATGATAGCTTTTGTTGTAACCAAAATCAATCAACGAAAGATGATTATCCCAACTACCCTTATATTCCAATATACAAGCTCTAAGCATATCTTTAAGAGTTTGGATAGTTCTTTTGGCTTGGCCATCCGTTTGGGGGTGAAAGGCCGTAATAAGCTTTACCTTGGTACCAAGACCTCCTTGGAAGGACCTCTAAAAGTGTGAAGAGAATTGAGCACCACGATCTGATATAATAGAAAAAGGTACCCCATGCAATCTAACCAACTCATGAATGTACAACTTACCATAATCTTCGGCACCATAAGTTGTCTTAATCAGAAGGAAATGAGCTAACGTTGTCATTCTATCAACCATAAACCAAATAAAATCAAAACCCTTCCTAGTCTTAGGCAACCAAACCACAAAATCCATGTTAATTTCCTCCCGCTTCCTAGTAGGAATCTCAATATCATAGGTTAGGCCACCCAGCCTATGGTGTTTGTCTTTGACTTGTTGGCAACTATGACAACCGAATACAAATTTGGCAATGTCTTTCTTCATACCTCCCCACCAAAACACATCGCTCAAATCTCTATACATCTTTGTAGAACCAGGGCGAATAAAATAGGAAGAATTATGAGCCTCATCATGAATCTTCTCTCTCAAGCCATCAACACTAGGCACACACAACCTACCTTAATACCTAAGGGTACCATCTCCCCTTTGGTTAAAAACCTCCACCTTACTTTCTCTCACCAAGGCTTTCAATTCTAACAAGGAGGGGGTCAAGATCTTACGTTGTTTTGATCTCATCAACCAATAATGATTTTTAACCATGAACAACCACAATACCACCATGATCAACCTCTTCAAACCTAACCCCCAATATAGCCAACCAATGGACCCCCCTAGCCATCTCTTTGACACCACCATCAACATATGCTAGGCTATCCAGAGACACCCTACTCAAAGCATCAGCCACAACATTAGCCTTACCGGGGTGATAATGCATACTCATATCATAATTCTTAAGAAGCTCTAACCACCTTTGTTGCCTCAAGTTAAGATCTTTTTGAGTGAACACATATTTGAGGCTCTTATGATCAGTAAACACATCAACATGTACCCCATACAAATAATGATGCCAATTTTCAATGCAGATGCCACAGCGACCAATTTAAGATCATGAATAGGATAATTCTTTTCATGCACCTTGAGTTGTCTAGAAGCATTGGCTATCACCTTACTATTTTTCATCAAAACACAACCTAAACCAATCCAGAAGGCATCAAAATACACAACAAACCCTTCCAACCCTTCTTGTGGAGACAAGATAGAAGCGGAGACAAGATAATCCTTCAAGGTTCTGAAACTCTTTTCACACTCAGTGGTCCACACAATTTTAGCCTTCCTTTGGGTCAACTTAGTCATGAGAGAAGCAATAGAAGAGAACCTATTCACAAACTTTCGGTAATAACCCGCTAAGCCTAAGAAGCTTCTAATACCTAATGGGGTCAAAGGTCTAGGGCAATTTCTAATCACCTCCATTTTCTTAGGATCCACCATAATACCATCCCCCGATATCATAAGACCTAGAAAGGCAACCTCTTTCAACTAGAATTCACACTTCTCATATTTAGCATACAACTTCTCTTCCCTCAATTTATAGCACCACCCTCAAATGACCCACTTGCTCCTCCTCACTATAAGAGTAGATCAAGATATCATCAATGAAAACCATAAAAAACAAATTAAGATAGGGTTTGAAGACCCTATTCATAAGATCCATGAACATAGTTGGTGCATTGGTCAACCCAAAAGGCATAACCACAAATTCATAATGCCTATACCTAGTCTAGAAGGATGTCTTGGGAATGTCACACTCCCTCACCTTTACTTGGTGATACTCGGACCGAAGACCAATCTTAGAGGGAGTGACCAGGCCCTTGAAGTTGGTCAAAAAGATCATCAATCCTTGGAAGAGGGTACTTATTCTTTATGGTGACCCTATAAAGTTATCAGTAATCAATACACATTCTAAGAGAACTATCCTTCTTCTTCATAAACAACACTTGTGCACTACAAGGTAATCAGCTAGGCCTAATAAAACCCTTCTCCAACAAGTCCTTTAATTGCACTTTCAACTCTCTCAACTCCATCGGGGACATACGGTAAACAGGAATGGAAATAGGTTGACTGTTGGGAAGGAGATCTATGCCAAAATCTATTTTCCTTTCGGGAGAAACACTAGAAAGCTTACTAAGGAAGACATCTATGAACTCATTAACCACTGGAGATGACTCTATGGGAAGAACTTTAGACTCAACATCCCTAAGCCTCACAAGATGATAGAGATACTGCTTAGAGATCAACTTTTGGGCTTTGATACAAGAGATAAACCTACCCTTGACCACCACATCATGACTCTCCCACTCAAGTAGGGGTTCATTTGGAAATTAGAATTTGACCCTATGGGTTTTACAATTAATAGAGGCGTAATATCCATGCAACCAATCCATCTCAAGAATGACATCAAAATCCACCATATCTAACACAACAAGATCATAAGGTGATATTTTAAACAAGATGCAAATGGGATAATTTCTATAGACCTTCTAGCAATAATAGATGTATCAATGGGTGTAGACACCTCATAAGACTCTCACAACAATTTAGGCTCAACATGAAACTTTTTGCCAATAAAAGGGGTAATAAAAGAAAGAGTGGCATCCAGGTCTATCAATGCATACACATCAAAATCAAAGACTTTTAATATACCAATGATGACATCGGCACCTCATCAACCCTTTCTTCCCCTTGGAGTGCATAGAATAAATAGTGCCTTGGGGCACTACCATGTTGGCCTCCTCTCCCCAAAAAATGACATTATCACCCTGGCCTTGTGGGTGAACATCTTTACTCTTGTGTTGATTCTGAGGACAATTCACCTTCCTATGACCCACTTCTTCATAAATATAACAAGCATTGGTGTCCCCCAAACATGGGCCATCATGGACTCTACCACATCTTGGTAAGATAGGTCTAGGAACCACACCACTACTTCTTTGGGGACTTTAGTTGTCATGAACAAATCTATCTCTAGGAACATGGAAAGACCTTGGACTTAGTGAAACTTGCCACCCTTGGAAATTTGGACCTTACCATCAAAATGGGCCCTCTTGGCCTCACTACTCCTCCTCTTCCTCAACTTCTCCCCTTCTAATTGTTCATTATAAGTCATTAGGCGGGACAAGTCCATGTCACCAATCAACATAATAGCACGACACTCCTCATTCACCAAATCGAATACATCCATCATATACTTATTCATTTTAGACCTCGGGTCAGAAACCAAGTGTAGAGCATATTTGGAGAGTTGGTTGAACTTGAGGGCATACTCCCTCACACTCATAGATCCTTGCATCAAATTTATGAACTCCATTATTTTGGCCTCCTTAAGATCAAGAGGAAAGAACCAGTTGAGGAAAGTTGTCTTAATATCCTCCCAATGGATCACATCGTTCTTCCCCTTCTCCTCCTTCCATTGAGTTTACCATATTTTGTCCACCCTCTTGAGTTGGTAAGCTGCCAACTCCGCCTTCTCTTCTCATCTAACACCCATGATAGCAAAAACCTTGTACACCTTATCAATAAATTCTTGAGGGTCCTCATGCACATTAGATCCATTGAACTCCGGTGGCTTCATCCTTATTAAATCCCTCACCTGAGATGCTGGAGTAGTAGCATAAGGGGCTTTAGCCCCTTGGTTGACTTGTTTAGCCATGTCTTGAGCTAGCAAAGTGAGAGCATCTCAGAGCTCTCCATGAGCTGGTTATTCTTTAGTGTACGTGCTCTTCTTCCTCTTGTGTTAGGCGTGATCTAAAAATTGGAAAGAACATTCGTTCGAGGGGAAACCTTACCTAACTTCTATAACATGACATAGATCATGAAGAAGGGGAACATTTCTTAAAATATCTCACAGCCTCTTACTCATAGTTGTGGTGCACAACACAACAATGAATAAGACTCTAATCAATCCAGTGTGTTGCATGCGGAGGACAATTAATAACTTAGTGCTCTGATACGAAGTTTGTCATGACCCGGACATAGGGCCTAGATGTGACACGGCAAATAGGAAACTCGAAGGGATCCAAATAAGCCTCTTAGAATATCATTACACATCCTTGGTCGCCAAAGAAATTATACAACAACAATAGATAGAAAAAGGGGAATACAGGGTTAAGGGACATCTTTGATGCCATAGAAACATAACAAGCCAATAGTATAGTATTAATATGGGGGAAATACAGGGCTAAGGGACATCTCTAATACCATAGAAACATAACAAGCCATTAGTATAGCATTAACATGTCATAAGGTTCCAACAAAACCTCTAATACATAGATAGGAGTGGGGGCCAAGACAATCTCCGGGCTCACCCTCATAACCATAAGTTTCTAACACGAGTAGAGTCAATACATAGCATAAATTAAGAGACATATGTCCTCAGAGTTGAGGAATCTCCAACTTGCTTTGAGAGAAATAATACTAGCCATGTGAAGGAGGAGAATGATCAAGCGGGGCTTCGATACCTATATGGTAACATCATGTTGGCATAAAGTATGCATTAGTATGTTTAAATGTACTAACTGTGTAGAATGCAATGCAACGAGAGAAAGGCAATATAGGCAAAATGCAATATCATAAGCAATGGATAGGATAATAACAATATGACATGTATGAATAATGCTTAAAGTAAAACATGCTTATATAAAACATATTACATAAGTAAGAAGAGACGGACATTATGATGGATTATCACACCCTAACATCCATGATGATTGTGGTATCAACCCCTCAATTGGTTGATGGTTGTCATACCCTACCATCCATGGTGATTGAGGTATCAACCCCTCAATTAGTTGATGGTTGTCTCACCCCACACCATGGTGATGTGGTATCAACCCCATAATTAGTTGATAGTTGGTAATTGAGGTATCAACCCCTCAATTGGTTGATAGTTGTCTCACCCTACCATCCATGGAGATTGATGGATCACCTCCTCAACTAGGCATGGTCAACTCACAATACTATAAGATATTTCTCATGACAACAACACATATATACCTTCATTTCATCATCATAAACTTATTCAAGTCATAGGTCATGCAATGGATCATCAGTAGTTCAAGAACCTAAATCGAACATTTTATCAAACACTTGGTGGGTGTGTAAAGCAAATGTAAACCATGCAATTGAAGGGAGAAATCATGCAAGAAAACTTGAAGTAAATCAACCCACCAATACGTGGTAATACCCTCATGCAATATAAATTGAAATCCTTTATCTAATCTAAACATAGATCATTGATTCAAAGCTCAAAACGTGCTTCAACAATCACGCTTTTATGAAACTCCAACATAGTTCATAGTCAATTTCATAATAAGTAAGACCTATAAGTGAATCAACTTAGAAACATGAAATTTATGTAAAAAGGAAGCTTGGTCACCATGTGTGAAAGGATCCAATAGTTGAAAATAACATACCTTAACTTTGGAGAACTCTTTGAAGAAGATTTGAATGGAGACTTGAAGCTTGAGTGAATTCGTTAATATACAGAATGAGATTTGGCACTTGAATTTTGTGTGAAATATTTGTCTAAGTGTTTGAGGGAGTATTGGGGAATGTCTTGTATGATATGGTATTGAAATATGGCAAAGTATAAGTAATTTTAAGCATGGAAAGGCTTAGGCCCATGACCCAAAAGCCTTGGACACAACAACAAAAATTGGGCAAAACTAACACTAATCCGTGCCCTAGTTATGTTGTGCCAGGGGCGCGGATCAACTCTGGAAAAGGAAAATTTTAGACTTTAAAATTTTGATATAGTTGCTCTAAAATTAGGGTTAGACCCATATATGGAAATTTGAGATATGAAGTTGGATTTTCGTTATCACGCATGACCACTGGGCAGCTTGAGATATGAAGTTGGATTTTTTTATCATGCATAAAGTTGGATTTTTGTTATCACCCAATTGAGGGGTTGCCCTTTGATAACGAATATGAAGTTGGATTTTTATTATCATGCATAAAATTTGAGATATATGGAAATTACAATTGTGAGCACTTTCGAGGAACATTTTTGAGCACTTTTGGGGTTATTTCAAAGATGATGGGGCAACTGAACACTGGGCAGCTTCTCTATCTTGGGATTCATCCTCCGAACTTTACTCATAGTTGGACCTGGTCATTTGAAGCATGTTGCTCCTTGGTCTTTGTTCTCTAATTACCTTCCTTATTAGACTGGAAGGACTAACGATCTGTGCCTGAGTTTGCCCAGCTATTGCCACAACTCTCATCTGTGGTTAAGTCATTATGGGGTTAGGCTGAGTATCATAAACTTCCATAGAACCACTCAACTGGGTTTGCTCATTACTCGAACGTTCCTCGTCTAAAGTCTCATCAAGGAGTTGTCTCCTAAATACCTTAATATGTGAGTGTTTTCTTTTTGGTGCCATGGTACCTGAAGAATAAACAACAGATAAACCACCATAAGCCCAAACAATCAACAAATTAAAATAAGAAACACAAGAAAAATCTACTTTGATCAGTTGCAAATAAGTGCTATGAGGGCCAAATACGATCTACGAGTCGTACTGCAGTCCCGTAAACTAGTAATGCATGAAATATGAACACTGCAACCTTCTATGAGACCTAGTTACGACTCATAAATTGGGTTATGGGTCAAAGCTAGGTTTTGTATAGAGTTCTAGGGAGTAAAAATAACATAGGCATGAATTCACGAGACACATCTACAACTCATAGAGGGATCTAGAAACCGTAGATGGTCTCAAATGATGAGTACATAGGAATTTTAAGTCATTGTAACTTCCCACAAGAGGTAATTATGACTCGTAGACCCATCTACGAGTCATAAAAGACTCCTATAAACAAGAATTACTGAGTACCTAAAACAACTCAACTCACCACACGGACCCTACAAATAATTAAAATATTAACCTATCAGCATCTAAGCAAGTCAGGCAAGTAGTCACATTTTAAATACAAGACCCATGCTCCAAACATCATTTCAAAACAAATTTACCCTATTGAAAAAGTATATATCGATCAATACGCAATTATTCATGTAATTCTTTCCCACTTCTTTCAAACTTGTACCTTTATCACTACCCCTAAATCACACACAAAACCACTCAATCAGACTCAACATTATTTGGGGAATAGTTCAACAAGCACAACAAGAATTTATCAACCCATGATTCTAACTACATCAAAATAACCCAAACACTATCTTGCCACTATGAGACTACAAATTAATGAACATTCACAACCCAATAACAACCATTTAATCAAACAGAAGATGCGTAGTTCAATAGTACCCTCAGACAGATGTTGTGTTCCCATTACACCCCTGCAAACATATGCAACATAGTTCAAATGGCTATGTGGATCTTCGAACAGCAGGGGAAAATGGCAGCATGAGTATTCAATCAAAACAACACAGATTAATCATTCAACTTAGGGCTAAAATAATTAATTCATCTCAAAGAAAGCCTGGATTCTCCTTCATAATTTAAACTTAAATAGGAATTACATGCCTTAGCATTAGTTTAATCTCACTCATCATTCAAATCCTTCAAAGCAAAGTAAATTTTGAAGATAAACTAAACCAAGGAACTTACTGTATGAGTAGATGAACTAGAGAAAGCAAATGGAGAAGAATGATGTAAAACCCTAGTTGCTAGATTTTCTTGTCAGAAATGGAGCTAGAGTGCCAAAACATTGGTTGGAAAAGGATTGGGGGAAGAGGTTGGAGTAATTTTGCAGTAATTAGGGTTACATATAGGTTTAAAATAATTTTTGCCCCTATTTATACCTTACCAGGTTCACCTTTAAAAATTACTGAGTTGAGTCCAAAAACCTTGACCACGAGTCATGGCTTGCTCTAAGACTCATAGGTCCTAGTATCATAGACTACTCAACACTTAGAAAAATTTGAAAATATATATGTGTTTTATGAACCCCATTCACAACTCATAGTGTGGACTACGAGTTGTAAAGTTCGCTTACATATGGAGTGCACTTTAAACCTGCTCATTGTAACTCTCCATGAGACATCGTAAAATGTAATACGACTCGTAAGCCTAGTCGTAGAGATTGCATCAGATGTAATTTCTAAAATTTTTGTCTGCAACCTACATGCTTCTCACAAAATACACTTACACCTTAAATGTAACAAACCCCACATCAAAAATATCAATCAAAACATAAACAAACCATCAACTCAAAATTCACAAACTGAAAATAAACATCAATACTAAGCTAGAGTATGAAAAATGCTTGGGTTACCTCCCAAGTAGCGCCTGATTTATTGTTGTGGCAAGGTTTAGTCATCTTGAGTAATTAGAATTCCTCAACTCTTGGTAAGTCCTTTTTATCAGATTGTCTCTTTCATCATGCTACTTTGAATCTAATCCAATAGTGTTGAGATGAGTCTGAACTGATTGTTAAGCTGCATAATTACAAATGAATATTGATCAACTTTGTAATTTATGTTAATAATGTCAAACTTGATCTCTCTCAACATCTCCTCTTGCGTATCTGCCCTTTTTACCAACTGGGCAAGCATATCTTCAACTATAGAATTTCCATCTCCTTTATGGTTATGGTGTGGTAGAATGAAACAGTTGCTTTTATCACATTCTTTCTCATAGCTTACATCCTTGGTGTGGTGGCTTCCTCGATTACTCCCTTGAGTATTTAGACCTTGTGTTTGTTTTATAAGCATCTCTATATTTACTCTATTTTGTCCGCGCATTTAAAAGATTTCTGCATTTATCTTTGCTTGCTCAGAGTTCCAATCAGGACAATCCATATGAGTCATTAGGTTCTCTCGTATAGGTCTATATGCAGGGTGGGTGTCAGCCAACTTGCCCATCTGGTCAATAACTTCTGTAAATAGTTTCCCTAAGAGTAAACCTCCCGTAATAGCATTTGCATATGCTTGATTATCCAGGTCTAATGCTTAGTAGAAACTAGTGATGAGTGTTGTATCAGAAATGCCATGGTCTGGATGACGCACTAACCATCCGTTGTATTGCTCCCATATAGAAGGGAGTGAGTCACCAGGGAATTGCTAAAAGATGATGATTCGGTCCCTCTATTTAAATCTATTTGACTTATCCAAAAACCTTGCTAAGAAAGCCCTTTGCAATTTGACCCAACTAGTGATCACACCTTGTCGAAGTTCAGATAATCACACTACCGCATTACCTATGAATGAGAATGGGAAGATGCGTAGTTCAATAGTACCCTCAGACAGATGTTGTGTTCCCATTACACCCCTGCAAACATATGCAACATAGTTCAAATGGCTATGTGGATCTTCGAACAGCAGGCCCATAAACAAACCATGGTTTGCAACTTTTTGATTAGCTTATTAGAAATAGTGAACTATGAGTTAGAAAATAAAAGCGGCAACACAATAGCTCCCAGGATATTAGCGTTGTTTTGAGCCAATCGTCTTGTAATTCAGTGAAACTCTAAGTCAACAAAAATAAAAAGAAAAGGAAAAAACAAGAGAACTAAGAAATTAACACTTGAATTATACTACTAGTGAATCCAAATCCATGTCTCGCCATATTCCTCGGCAAAGGCATCATTTTTCTTTGGCCACACTTAAGATACACCTATTTTTGAAGTAAAAATGATCATCAAAGTAATAAACCTAGCCAAGGTTACGGTCGAATCCCACAAGAAGTACGTGACTTTTGCAACTTGGTTCACCAATAATTAATTCAAATATCAACTAACTTAATTCCCTATATAGGGAGGGGGGTTGCAATGATCGATAGAAAATTAAACTAAGCTAACTAAAATTGAAAGACAAATAATAATGGAGAGCAACTTGGGGTATTGTGTTCCCTTTGATTCACTAACACCACTTCCCTGGATTTTACAATTCTCAGACTAGAATACTATATGTAGGATGGTAATTCTTCCAACCCTTTGGTCAAAGGTGAAGGTCGAATTTCACTTTGGCACTTGCTCCATCTCCATAGTTTGCTCAACTAACCATTAAAATAGTCCCAATCAACCTCCCTTTGGATGAGTTCGGTTTATTAGACGAGAACACATCATTGAATCTTTTTAATCATTCTCTTATTCTATTCATTACCACCTGGATCGAGAAGGTAACACTAGCCAAGTTTTAATATTGGCCACCATTAGAAAACATTCAAAATGAAGAAAAATGATTAATACATACAAATACTCATTCTCAGAATCATACATAATTCGAGTTTTCTAAGTTAGATTCTCATTGTTCCCACAACCCCAAGTTGTAGGTTTAGCTACTCATATCTCGGGAAAATAATGAAACAATGAATAAAGAAGACATAGTTAATCACTTATCCAAGAAAATTGAAGAATAAGAAAACCCAATATATATTGAGAATCATAAGATTGAAAGTTGAGTTTAATCCACAAGTGAGTCTCTTCTCCAAAATGTAGTCTCCAAAGATAAACCATAAACAATACTCTCAAATTTAGTGCCCTCAATGTGTCTTTATCCACTCTCTCCTGAAAAACTTCAACAAACTACTATAAATGACCTAGATTTTCTATTTATATTATTTAAAAATAAGTCCCTAAATTTATAAGAAAAATTGGTCAATGTCTGATACAAGTCATAGTTACGACTTGTAACTCGGGTTTCAAACCGTAATAGGGCTTTCATGGTCAGGCTCCTACATCTTGGACCTCCTTGGTACGAAATACCATCACGAGTCATAGTCTAGTCCATGACTCGTATGCACTTGTCATTATCCATATTTTATCACTATGTCCAAGTCTGATCAACACTAAAAATACATACCAGATATCCCTTTACAACCTGTAGATGGAATGATGACTCGTAACTGGGTCTTATGTAGCTGAACCTTAGTTTCGCTCTAATACTAGAATCCTCCATGAGGCCACCTCTTCGACTAGTAAACTAATATACGACTCGTAGGGGTCTTGTATGTCCTCAAAAATTAGCAAAACCTGCAACTTCCCCAAACGTGTGCCAATCTGCTTTTCCTGTAAGAACAAACACAAAAAACACATAAAAATATAAAAGTCGTATTGAGAATACAAAAATTTTGGTGTCGTTATTAGAGTATTGTCATGACCCAAGCTTAGGACATAGACGTGACACGGTGAATAGGGAACCTGAAGGGATACCGAATAAGCCTCTTAGCATATCATTACACATCCTTGATCGCGAAAGCAATAAAACAATAACACATAATAAAAATAAGGAAAAAAGGAGCTAAGGAAATTCTTTCATATCATAAAACATCAATGAGTCAGAGAGAGTCAAGCTCAAGCATAATTACATAACTTATCCAATAACACCTCTAAACATACAATTTAGCAGGAGAAAAGACAAGCAACCAGACTCACCATCATAGTCAAAACAAACACAAAAAGGCAAGAAAGTCTTTATACATAGCATAAGATCAAAGTCATTGTCCCCGAAATTGAGGACTCACCAACTTGCTTTGTAGAGACAATACTAGCCACGGGGAGGATAAAGATGATTATGATGAGCTCTAGTTCTTACATGGTAACATCATGTAGGTATAGAGTATGCGTTAGTACATTTGAATATGCTAAGTATGTAGGAAATAATGCAACAAGAAATAGGCAACATAGTCAAAATGCAATATCATAAGTAGTAGATAGCATAATAACAATATGACATATATGGATGATACTTGAAGTAAAACATGTTTAAATAGGACATATTACAAGTGAATAAAGAGACCATCATCACAGACCAAGCAACTCAGCACTTGGAATCCAAGGTAGACCACCCCTTAGAAGTGATTGAGGAATCAACCCCTTAATTGGTTGATGGACATGACCACCATCCACCAGAAGTGATTGATATATTAAACCCCTCAATTGGTTCATGGCTTACCACCTCCATTTGAGGCTTTTGAGGTATCAACACCTGAATTGGTTGATGAACATGACCACCCTCTACCTAAAGTGATTGAGGTATCAACCCCTCAAATGGTTGATGGCTCAACCCCTCAATTGGTTGATGGCTTACCACCCCATCTGAGACAATTGAGGTATCAACCCCTCAATTGGTTATGATCAACTCACAACACTTTAGATACATATCATGAAATCATCACATAAATACTATACTTTCGTCATCATAAAGTTACTTAACTCATATGCCAAGCACTAGGCCTTCAACAACTCAAGATACATTAACCAAAAATTTTATCAAACACTTAGTGGGTGTGCAATGCTTGTATAAAACCACCTACCAATACTTGGTAATACCATTATACAATATACATCAAAACCCTTCATCAAATCTCAATATAGATCCAAGATTCATAGATCAAAATATGCTCAAACAGTCACACTTTTATGAAACCCTAACATAGTTCATAGTTGAACTAGTACTACATACCCTTTAAGTGTTTGATAAAATGTGAGGCTATGGTTTCATGAGGAATTGAAGGCCCAATGCATGTCTTATGAGTTGAATGACTATATGATGATGATATGATGATGAATGATGATGAAATGACTATATGTATATGAGGACTATATGATGATGAAGTGAATGCATGTATATGATATTCTCTATATAGTGTTGGAATGTGACGATGCCCTACTTGGGGGTTGCGTGTCGGGTAGCCTTCTCAAGGAATTTGTACCTTGATAACCTATCAAGGGGTTTGTACTCCAGTACCACAGGTGGTAGATTACAAATATCTATCGACCTATGAGGGGGTTTGTACTCCAACACCACAGATGGTAGGGTACAATTATCTATCAACCTTGTTGGAGGTTTGTATAGATCAACCTATCAGGAGGTTTATACTCTAGCACCAGGGTGGTAGGGTGTAACGATCCACTAATCTATCAGAGGGTTTGTACTCTAGCACCACGGGTGGTAGGGTGCAATAATCCACTAATCTATTGATGGGGTTTGTACCTTAAACACCAAGTGTGGTAGGGTGTGATGATCCACTAATAGTTTAATGGTCTTTTCTTACACATATTTTATGTTCTATATAAGCATATTTTACTTCAAGTATCATTCGTACATGTCATATTTTTAGTATGCTACTCATTGCTTATGATTATGCATTCTGCCTATGTTGCCTATCTCTTGTTGCATTGCATCCTACATACTTAGTATATTCAAATTTACTAACGCTACTCTATGCCTACATGATGTCACCATGTAGGAACCGGAGCACCGCTTAATCATCCTCCTCCTCCACATGGCTAGTTCGATTATCTTACAAGCTTGTTCATGAGTCCTTCATTTCGGGGACATTACTGATGATATCTTGCTATATATTAATACTATCTTTGTTTTAGTTATGTATTGACTATGAGGGTGAGTTCGGTTGCTTGTCTTGGCCCCCGCTCTTCTCTATATAGTAGAGGTGTTATTGGACATGATATATATCTATGTTATGAGTCTTGACTCTCTTGTTTCTTGATGTTATGATATGACACCCTAGTCCCAATTCCATTGTTTATGCTTATTTCTCATTGTCATTATTATTGCTTCCGCGACCAAGGATGTGTAATGATATGCTATGAGGCTTGTTTGGGGTTTCTTTGATTTCCGATTCATCGGTCACGTCTAGGCACTAGGCTTGGGTCATGACAAAGATGGTATTAGAGTACTAGGTTGTTGGATCCTCGGAGTCTAACATATCGCGTTAATTAGAGTCCTATTCATGTGTCACGCCAAAGTCCCGTTAAGATGGACTGGCACCCATTATCGATAAGGATCGGCAGAACCAACTTGTATCTATGCACTTTCTATAAATATATTATAAGCGATTCCTCCATTCGACATGCCTTTAAGAAAGTAAGCAGTAATAACAACTAAAAGGAAATGCATATGACTAGGACGTTGGGGCCACATTGTCTAAAGTACGAGACATGACCACACTTTAATTTACATAGTCTACAAAGCCTCTAGATAAAGAGAAATATCTGATAATGGTCAAGACAGGCCCCACCTTAACTAACTGTACAACATAAAAATATAAGCTCTAGACACGCATAGCTTCGAAGAAACCTAGAGTATGGTAATATTAGCTGGATATCCTGTACTCCTACTGGGGAGATCTACTAGCACCTATACCTGTAGCATGAAATGCAGGTCCCCTGTAAGGGATGTCAATACAAGATAATGTACCAAATATGTAAGGCTGGAAATATCTTAACTCAGACTTTATCCATAATCAGAATTGGATAAATTCGATGTTGGACCTCATCTCCATTTAGCTAGCAAATTTAAGCTAAGGAAGTAGGTGATAACAACTCAAATGAAACTATGCAATGGTGTAGGATAAGAGACCACCTTTAGTTATACTATCGGATGATATACTTTATGTTCTTTTTATCACTTTACCTTTACTGTATAATCTGGGTACAACATGTAATACAAATGACCAACTGATCAATGGTAAATCTATATCAAGATTGGCCCTAGGCCCTTATGCTCCTACACTGGCCTCTTGGGCTTCATCAGAATGAATCGTTTGGAATTCCATAGGTCATTGGTGAGTGAGGATCCTCAAGAATTCATTAATGAGGTTTACAAGATTTTGTCAATAGGTGATTCTTCCACCCCTCGGGTTACCACCCATCAATAAGCAATATACTATAACTTTCAATTACCTTTGAGATGATTCTTTAGGTGGTCACAATATTGGACTTGTAAGGCTGTATATGCAGCATGTGACATATAGATAATCATATAAGATAATAGGACAATGAAAAGAGTACATCACATAAAAATAATGAAATGCGTATGAGATGAAACAACTTGTGAAATTCATTTAGCAACAAGAACCTATGTAACTTGGTATCCACCTTCCCTTCCTCCAAATATTTATCTACAACATAGTAGGTGATAAAGCTAGCACTAGCAGCAAATAGACACATCTTGGCAACCCAATCTCATAAAAAACAACACACGGGCAGCAATGGATAATTATAAACCCGAGCATATTCTTTCAACCTTTCCACCCCTACTCATGTTTTCTAATACATATTCTCATACACATATCATGTGTAGCATGTTTTAGTACCATAACAGCCTTACAACAGCTTACAAAGCACAACACATAACAATTATACACAATATACAAATGGGCGGCATAACGTTACATCCCTTCGCTACATTTTGACGTCGATGATTCCAAGCCTGTTCCAACTTTAACCATAGATACACATAAAACCAGACTTAAAATAGTTCAAAAAGAGTCCTCAAAATAGGTGGAGGATGTGAGACCATAGTCCTCAATCAATCAACCTACAAGTTCGTACTACGAGCACAATTATGATATCACACAAGAACTCACTTTCGTGGACTGTAAAAACCATAGTCCTCAATCAATCAGCCCACAAGTTCCTATTACGAGCACAATTATGATATCACACAAGAACTCACTTTCGTGGACTGTAAAAATGGTGCAGCAGCCTTTATACATCATTATTGAACCAATATACATTAAGAACAGTAACCTCCCTTCATAATCAATCCAACCAAAAAGAGAAAAGCTTCCAAGTAAGCAAGAAAATTGTACAACAACTTTTGGAACACATGTTGTCCAACAGTTTCAGCAAAGAGTATAATCAACTTATCCTCTTGTTTTACATGAGAAACCATACTAAACACATGAGTAAATTTACTTACCTTAGCCTTCAAGATTCAGGTTTCCATCAAGAACCCTAGAGGGTTGTATTGGCTGCCTTGTGAAGTGAAGTAAAGAGAGAGAAAAAGTCTTTAGGAAAGCTGAAAATTGTTTCCAAGTGAAATGATTTAAGGGGCTGTTTTTGAGCCCTCTGAAAGAGTCAATTTGGCTGAATTTCTCTTGAGATTTTGGCCACGTATTAGCACATATTAATAAGCTAGTGATACAGCAGCTTGGCCCTCACACTTGGCGCTAAATGGGTCTCAAAGTTGATGGGCCTTGGCTGCCCATTTTCCTAACTCTTCTTCACTTAGTTTGGGCCCAATTGGTCAAGTGGGTTATGATGTACTTGGGAATTTTTATATTTCATCTTGGTCTGTAAGTGTAGTCTATTTATGATACTAATACATAGGCTAAAGTTACACCCTTAACTCAGACTTTATCCATAATCAGAATTGGATAAATTCGATGTTGGACCTCATCTCCATTTAGCTAGCAAATTTAAGCTAAGGAAGTAGGTGATTTACCTACTAGATTCCTAAATCCTACAAGCACGTCAATTCCCTCTCTTTGTTTAGGGCCATGATCTCCTCAATTTCACTTAAAACTTATTTACCCTCGACCCTCTTCAGCATTAGACACATATATTGCCCTCTAACATGAGATTCAAGCACTTTTTAAAAATTGGCGCTAATTTGAA